>JAMKCH010050059.1:0-10532 GCA_023653785.1 Ophioderma brevispina
TTCCTTGGATTTTCCTTATTAAACATCCAATACCTATATAAATTTGGTACTATCGGATAGATTAAGAGTTTCTTCTTTCTGGTTTCAAGTAAGTACAATCATTCACAATATGAAGTCACTATGATGTGAGACAATATGAAAATACTTTAGATATTAATTGGAAAATTGATATAAGTTTGCAATTTTACTGGCTTGACAACATTATTATGGCTAAAGATCTCGGGTTTATAAAACTAGTCATTTACCATAAAAAAACGCATAAAAATCTGATATTTCCAAATGTTGTGATGCATTGGCCTATTGAATTTTGGCCTATATTCTAAACTGTGTCTATGGACGGAATGATAGTTTTGCGGGCAGTTTTGCTGCCTTGCAAACTTTATGACGTTATTCTGATATAGGTATGTTGGTACTCATGTTGTAACAATGAAACTAGTGGACCATAACTATCCATTGTTATCAAAACCAAGTATCTGTGGGCATTCTAACGTCATGTTAGGCATGTTGGTACTTCACTTCAGTACCCCATCCATCACTTCGAGATTGCCATATATTTGTCTGAAAAGGAGCGTAAAATATCAAATCTGCAGGAAGAAATGTGTTTAACACGGTGCGCATATGGGCAAATTGTATGTGATACACAATTTGGTATAGCATAAAAAAACACCACTAGAATCAACTAAAGTATTGAAAATTATAAGCTTTTGTTGAGGATATCTAATTTAATTAAGAACAAGATGATCACTGTAAGAAATAATACGTCAGGTAATGCCGGAACCTTAAGCTCATTTGTATAATTTGCATATAAACCTGAATACAGTCTACAAAAGAATTCATTCTATTCCACACCCTCAGTCCTTTATTTGCACGAAAGATCAAAGGCACTTGCACCCCTAATTAGACCGAAATATGCAAATAATGACGTCATCCCAATTGTGTTCGATATTACCTGCAGTACAGGTAATAATATGAGACACCATTGAATTTACATATTCTTTCCAAGAAAACAGTGATTAAGCATCAAAAAAGCTCAAAAATATAGTTTGGATCATAAATCAATAGTTTATATTTCTCAGAATTTCGTTGATAGGACAATATGCATTTAAATGATTACCCAAAAAATAATTTGCTAGTCCTAAAAGCGCCCAAATTAAGTGTCCGATATTACCTGTACTGCAGCTACCTCATGCATGAGCTTTATTTGCAGCCCTTCTACTCCCTGGACTATGTGTAAATGATAAAAATGCACTAGTTAGGTTTGAGTCAAAATTAGTTATTCACTGCTAATATAAATCGACAAATTCCATTTGATTACCACTGCACTTTATTCAAACTGAATTTTTACATCAGAGCAAAAAATGGAGTCTAATTTTCATATCCGGAGTAAATTTGTCATTTTCAAGTCAAAATTTAGCCGCATTACAATTGTCACCATGTTATTGAATACATGCCATAAATGGTGGTATATTTGTGACTGGTTGGTAGATAGGACAAAAATATGGCCAATTATAGTCCGGTGTCCGATATTGCATGAGGTCCGGTATTACCTGAACTACCATATGGAACTCAACAGATGGAAGCCCCAAAATGGTTCTTAAAAGTCTGAGAACCCCAAAAGGTGCTACACAACAGAAAAATTTAGACTTTGCGATCAGAAGATGTTTCCTTTTTATGTTACGAACAAAAAAATGTAATCAGATGTTTTCTTAAACGTGAGGGATGAAAAAATATCGATCATATGAAAATTCGGACCATGATGGAGGGTCACCCGCCCATAATATCCCACTCGGAATTGTCAATTCAGTGCTCTTTATGCTCATTCCGGCGTTTAAAAAATGGTCTTTTGGTCATTTTTATTTAATGTTTGAAATGTGTGCCACCCGACATCCATCGCTAGACATGCAACCTAACCCAAACAAATCGACTGTATTAGTGAAATCCTTGCATAATTTCACGAATTGTTTTACTTCAATTCAGGTGGCACGTGCCTCACGAGGCTCACACAAACTTCAAGAAACCGTGGATGACATAGTATAACGGCCTTAAAATGTCTTTAAAAATAGAATTTTATCAGCAATGTTTGGGAAACCAATTTTCGATGTATCTCGCTGATAACATGAAGCACGCGCTTCTAAACAATGAAGCTACATTCGGGAATTAATTCGCGGGAATTCAATTGGTCCATTTTCTTGGTCTCCAATTCCATTCGTCCACTTCCATTTGAGTCTTATTTCTTTTGGGTCCATTGGTCCCATTTACTTTGGTCCCATTTCATTATAGGCACCAGTAAACTTATGGATGAAACTAGAACAAATTGCAACAGAAGGTTTTTTTGGTTCATCTGTTTGTCGGTCCCCACGAATATGATGATCCAAAATCGGCCAAATTCAGGACATCGGGAAGTGGGCTAATTAGATCTATAGAATCCAAAAGGCCTGCCAAAAGACATCTTTCAAGCCCTGTATCTCTTAAACGGTGGTTTTAGACCCAAAATATATATTAATAGATAGAAAAAAAAATGATACCAAAGAACGTTGACGTACCTGTGACGTCATCAAGCAAATTTGACGTCATTTACGTCATAAGGGGGACAAAAGAGGCATTGACGTTATCTATGATTTGGTGAAGACGTAAACATTGCATAAAAACAACAACAGCAGCAACAACAATAACACGACTAATAATAATTGATAATGTAACAAACGCATGTTATATGCGCTCTCAAAGTGCAGCTGCCCATTATAATTGCTGCATCAGGAACAATTGTCATCGCATCTCTAGGGTCCGTATCAGGCCAATTGTGAACCCGCTACAAGCCTGATCGTATATCGAATATGTCAACAAAAAACGGAAAACATAACAAATACCAGAAACATTTATACGATGTTATTTGTACCATGTTTTTCATCTCTCAGCATGTAGCATAGTTTTTCTAATGGCCCTGTGTCTTGAATTGTGGCCTGCTCTATAGGTGTGGGGCTGGTGTTTTAATAGTCCAGTAGCACGCCTTTTAAAGTTTTATTTAGCTTTAAGTTGGTACTAAATTTATCTTTATCAGACTTTAATAAGCAACAATTAAGACTTTTGAGTAAACGAAGGTGAGGGTGGAGCAATGGGACACGGAGATTTCGAACATTTTATATGTTGAAGTCTATTGGAGAAGATGAAGCTTCATCTCTTTTGTTTTTCTTTCTCTTAACAATCATATTATTTTGAATTATTTATCCGATTAAACCTAATTAACTGCCCTTTAATTTGAGACCATATATTGTTGTGGTACTCTAATTAAAGCACCAGTAACTGCCATAAGGGGGGGGGGGGGGTTCCTGGGACCCATTTTTGTTTTTTCGGCCGGTGTTTTTTAACTAACGCTGTCATATATTTGGTTTATATTTTTGTATTTGTCTAACTTTTAGTTGCGCTTCCATTGGTGGCAAAAAAATTCAAATCCATCGCGCCTTTTTTGCGTTAATTAGCGTGGGTCCCTAGGATCCCCCCCCCTTATGCACTAAGGAAGTGCCCATGACAAAATTAAAATCTTATAGAGTTACTGTGATTCTGTTTTCATAATGCATACACCTAGTGACATAAACAAAGTAAATAATTAATCACAAAATAGATTAATTAAAAAAAGTTAAAAAAGCTTGAAAAAAATATTTTTAACATCATTAGCGTTTACTGTAGAACTATGGTAAATTATACAAGTAAACCTAAAAAATATAAAATGGCACGAGCTATTTAGTGTGCTTAATATTGGTTCAATAATAGTTCATCCATTCCCCAATTACAGCAATCAGCAAAAGTTAGGTGCTTCAGTGCCGTAGAAAATGCAGAAACAAATTAGTGTCTTTTTCACACATTTTGACGCAAAATTAAAATCAATGTTTGCCCTAATTTTTTAACTGAACAATTTTTTTCAGTTTTTATTTCTTAATTGTTGATGTCTTTGACTCCTTCTTAACATGTGGTGGATGTCATCTAAAAATTCCTTTGGGAAAGTGGTCATAATGAATGGGTCCTAGGAAAAAACCCCACCCCCCTTATGCACTAACGATAGTCAAACCCCTTATGCAGTTAAGTGTTAAAGAAAATGTAATGAAATAATTAATAATGAGTCTATAATGGGGAACAGATTAAACCTACACATATGAGAAAGAAAGCAACTGTTTATTCAGCACATTATGTTTCTTAATTACTATTCAATAGCAACAATTAAAAAACTAATGAATTGCAGATTTCACTTCAGTTCAATGCCTAATTAAAATAGACCGACATTTTAAATGAAACTCATTAATTAATTAGACAGGCTGTATTTCATAGGAAATGGACACAGTATGTTGCAAATTTTATAGGTTCAATTGGTTCTGTTTTTACTCAGTACAAAACAAAAAACACTTTTGAGTCTGTCCTGTTTTTAATTATATCTTATACATTTACAGATTTAAATATTCAAAGTTTGGTACAATTTTGTGACCCCACCGGCCCCCCCACAGCTGGGGTTGAAAGTCCTCATTTATTATGTCAAAATGAAATTAAAACAAAAAATATAAACGGGCGACACACTTTTGACAACTCATTTGGATATTTTGTCCACTAACTAGTGGACATCTTGTGTAAATTTCATAGGGCGTGCAATATGATTTTTTACAAATCTAGTTTTAACACGGCTTTCGTGGGGCTTGGGGGGGGAAAGCCAATAGAGGCGCTATAAAAATAACATACAAATTATAAACTTTGTGGGCGATAGGCCAGATGGTTCCCGATGGATTTTTCTGATTTTTGCGGAGGTAATAGCGCTTGCATGGCCTTACTTATATCAGTTGACAAGAGACTTGTGTGCCATGCTTAAAATTGCTCCAAAAAAAAAAGAACGATTGCATGACCGGTCCAAACAAGCCTGTGCCCCCCCCCCCCTCCAACTTTTCCGGCACGTGCACTTTATTCCGTCAAGGGGTGCTGCGGAATTCTTAGCAAACCTGGTGCAAAGTGGTCACCACATGTACCAACCCAAATATTCATTAAACTTACCAAAATGAATGTTCTGTATTAACTAATAATTATATTCTTAATTAATCAAGTGAAGAACGAGAGTGGAGGAATGAGAACAAGCCGGGGGGGTGGTGCTATAACTATAAACAAAATCGAAACAATCGGAACATGTAAGCCTCCTTCCGTACTGCAAATTAGATTAATTTGAGACGTATTTTATCAAAAAAATTCAAATCCTGAAATGAATAAATGTCTACTTTTAAAGAATGGTTAGATTACAACTGGATGGCGTAGCTAGTGGATGTGGCGCCCGGGGAAAGATGTTAAACTGGCGCCCCCCTCGCTTTAGGGCCCTAATGTGGTTCGAGGCAAATCCCCTTACAGGGGTCCAGGTTGCAGAGCCCCCGGAAGCTCTCTATTTTTAGCATTTGTGAGCTGCATTGGAGATCTCTCTTATCTCATTATCAGAAGCAATGATTTATATTTGCCCCTGACGGGGTCCAGGGGCCGAACCCCCGAAGTTCTGATTTTTAGCATGGTTTGAGTACATTTGGATCGCTCTCATTATCTCATCATCATGAGATAATAAATATCTAGTCCTTTGCCCCTGACGGTGGTCCAGGGGGTGGAAATCCCCCGTAAGCTCTCGAGTTTTGTAGCAAGTTTAAAGTACCTTCAAAGGGCTCTCAGTTATGAACTATAGGCCTAGGCCTACTGCCTGTGAGAGTGTTCCAATTTTTATTTTCACAACGTCATTCAGCACCTCCTGAGGTGGCGCCGAGCACGTGCCCCACTTGCCTCCCTAGCTACCCCACTGCTGTTATCTCTATTTATCCATATGACTTGTTGATGTTTACCATGTGAGCTGCCAATTTGCGCACGCGACACTGTAAATTCTACTTCTAATAATGTCAACCACTTTTCAACAAGGGTTATAACCCTTTAAGATTGACATTTTATGAAGGTTAATGGACTACTTTGGCACTACTGGATTGGTGCTCACCCCGCAGAATCTACTTGCAAAAATTCTTTAAGCAGTCGTAAGACTTTATGCAATATATGCATTTTTGATGCCATTTCGTTACCAGTTGCTCCCAAATCATAAAGATATACCACTTTTTTGTCTAACTTATTCATGGGTATTGTGATCAATAACTGCTTAAGAAGACCTACCCTCCTGCAATTTTGATAGCATATTCGGAAAGATTGGACAATTTCCTTGCAGAACTGTTTTACTTTTCATAAGCTAGTATGTGTGTTGGGAATTTATAAAGGTTTAAGCTAAAATGATTTGTTATACTTGAAATTTGCAGACGAAACGCAAACATCCCCACTTCAACGCATGGTCATGTATCGCTGTTTTAATCTTGTTTCAGTAGCCTAACCTAGCTTACATACTATTTCTTGCAAGTCTTAACAGGGTTGTCACCAGCCAAATTTAGTGCCGGGTAAATTTGACGAAATTTGCTTCAAAATACTGAACAGTTTGCAATCGTAGCATTTTATCGCTGTTTAAGGTCAATTTGGCATTTTGCCGCGGCAAAGCCTATATTTCCTTTTGAGTGCCTGTTAATTTGGCTTGATTGCCGGTTGCTACCCCCCTGGTCTTAGAATCTCCACAACGTTTTCCCTAATTATTTTATGCACAACTGGATAAAATGTTGAACAGAGCCGGAACAGGTGGGAATTCAGCATAGGCCTAAGCTAAACTTTGCGGCACTGTTTGTCGACATTTGTCGATGTCGTCGTTTCGCTTTTGTTAGTTTGTCGACAATGTAAATGCTTGCCGATACTACCCTACTTACATCGTAATATTTTCCAAAAATAGCGCTTGGGTCGACACAGCATTGGATTCCTGCACTCTTCCACAACCAGTTCATTTCACTGAATGAATGTTTCCTTTTTTGTGTTTCCTCATGTGGCTTAGAGTTTTTTGTATCTTTTTCAGGCAATCTTTCCATAAATGTCTGGTCTGGTGGTTATATCCACCTATAGTAGATGCGTTCAAGTAGATCTTCCCAGATATATCTGCCAACCAGTAATCCGCCCCCAGTAGATCCGCCTACAATAGACTCCACCCCCTACAGTAGACCCGCCCACAGTAGAATAGATCCACCTAGAGTAGATCCACCCTCAGTAGATCCGCCCATAGTAGATCACTCTACAGTAGATCCATGGCTTTATGTTGTCACTTAATGTACAACCTGTGAACAAGCTGCTTTCCTTAACGTACTTAGATGTCCGAGTGACGTATTACGTAATATTACGTCATATTTTTGTGGTTTACGTCATAGACACGTCCTAGTGCGTTTTTAAAAATCTTTTTGATTCTTTGGTGTCATATTTTGTATTCGTATATATTTGTGGTGTCCTAAAACCAACCATTTAGGAGATACAGAGCCTCAAGATTGCTTTGGCGGCCATTTTGGATTTATTCTAATTAGCCCACTTCCCGGTGTCTGATTTTGGCAGATTTTGGATATAAAGTGATTCAAGGGTTTATTGTAACTATTAAAACCAAAAAACCTTCTGTTGCAATTTGTTCCAGTTTCTATATCTATGGCGTTAATTTACTATTCTATTATGTCCAATCCCACTGTTGGCCTCGCCTATCCTTCACAATTCCCATTTGATCCATTCCCCTATTGTCCAGTTCCCATTTGGTCCACTCCCACTGGGTCTTTGTTTTATGGTTAGGGTATGGTTTGTATCCAGTGGTTGGGATTGGACCATATGACTTTGGCCAAGTAGGAAGATCAATTGGGATTTAAATAAAACAAAATATTATTTTAACGGTTTTAGTGCAGCTTTAAATTCAAGGATCGTCATTATACATGTTTATACATGGCAACAATATTGCAGATTGGAGGCCTTTGGCCAATGAGTTATCAACAGGCACTGAACAGAATCGGTTTATTTTAAAAGAATTTCACTCCTCAGATCTACTGACCGATTTTATTGGTTGGTAGATTGGGTTATATTAGTATTTCGCCGATTCAGAACATTATACCTGTTTTCTGGGCCTAAGCTTTTCGTATAATGTCTCTGAATCGGTCTAAATACATCATATAACCCGTAATTACCACCAATAAAATCGGTCGGTTTTAAAATTTCTTTTAAAGAAACTCATTCTGCCCAGTGCCTTTTGATACCTCATTTGGGCAAAAGGCCCCAAAATTTGTGGCATGTATATAGATACAGAAAGATCCTAATTATGCAGTTGCACTCAAACCCGTTAAAATAATGTCTTGTTGTTCATTAAAATAATGTCCAATTGGCCTTCCCCACTTGGTTCCAAATTTCCATGTCATCTGGTACGATCCCAACCACGGAGGTACAACCCTAACCATAAACATGAGAAAACAAATACCAAGTGGGAATTGGCATCTATGGTATTTGTAATCAACAATGGGAATTGGACGGTTTATATCGGCATGATTATGGCGA
Organism: Ophioderma brevispina; assembly: GCA_023653785.1. NCBI lineage: Eukaryota > Metazoa > Echinodermata > Ophiuroidea > Amphilepidida > Ophiodermatidae > Ophioderma > Ophioderma brevispina. Next base: position 8,437 of record JAMKCH010050059.1, read on the forward strand.
TGGACCAGTCCTGTTTCGCTCCTAAGCTTAGGAGCCGAAACAGACTGGCAGTGGCGTAACAGGCTGGGGGGGGGGGGCAGGTTGCACCCCACCCCACGACTTTGGCCGGGAAAAAAATTGCAAAAATCATGCTCAACTCAGCCTTTTTTAGCCCTCTGCCGGGAAAAATTGGGCCTTGACCCCTCTGACAGGGAAAATTTCCCAAGACTGGGAAATTTGCCGCCCTCATAGCGGGTAGTGGCTGTTACGGTCCCAACTGCAAGACTGGTTTTCAACTCCCCTAATGCAGGTCTGTTCAATAAAAAAACGCAACAGAAACGTCTTCCAATTTTTGGTGGTAATTGTGTAAAATTATTCCAAAATTAATAACATTGTGCCATCTCAAAGCCACAATCCCCTCTTTCCAATGATAGGTAATTTATTCATGTGAGGTCATGGCATAACCGATTAATCATTGTTTTTACACAATGGGACAAAGTCAGCTTGGGACCAAGTTTCAATACAAATCCCATATGACTGAAGTGAGAAGAGAGGGAAAATTGAATAGGATTTGTGTTAGCATTGAAACTTGGTCCCAAGCTCACTTTGTCCCATTGTGCAAAAACAATGATTACTCAGTTACCCATGACCGCACATGAACAAATTACCTATCGTTGGAAAGAGTAGATGTGGCTTTAAGATGGCATTAATTATTTTGATGTAATTTTACACAATTACCACAAAAATTGGGGAGAAGTTTTGTTGCGCTTTTATTGATACGCCCTGTATAACCTCCAATTCCCATTTGTTTGATCCAATCCCATATCGTCCAATTCCCACTTGGTCTTTGTAGGGTTGTACCTCCGTCGGTTGGGATCGTACCAGATGCATGGAATTAGACCAAGTGGGAAGGCCAATTGGAATTTAATTGAAAACAACAATTATTTTAATAGGTTTGAGTGCAACTTCAAATTAAGGATCTTTCTTATATACATTGCAACAATTTTGGGGGCCTTTTGCCCAAATGAGGTATCAAAAGGCACTGGCGCATGGGCAGAATTGTGTTTCTTTAAAAGAATTTAACCGATTTTATTGGATGTATATTGAGTTATATGATGTATAGGCTATATTTAGCCGATCAGAGACATACGAAAAGCTTAGGCCCAGAAACAGACAATAGGGTGGGTCGGATTTCAATTTGAACATCGATTAGAGAGATGTTGCGTAATCGCTATATAGACCCCGTTGCAACATTCTTCCTGTTCACGTTTCTTGCACACATCTGTAACAGGTTGAGACAGGGGTTAAACATCCAACTCTTTTCAAATGCAAGACATACGGGCTGTGAATAAAATGCTAATCTCTTTAACACCCCAAGCTATCAAAAGACACGTGGACAATATGAAAGATGTTGTTGACAGTTTTGCTATGCTGAATATGAGCTTGTATTTTCACCCGAACGTGATTTGGTATGTAGTTATGAATGCAATGTCTGTTGTAAGATTGTCATGAAGAACGAGTTGACACAAATTTGTATGCTTGGAATGAATAGCACTACTTATTCATAGCTAATCGTTAGGAATTAAAACAAGTACGAATCATCACGGTATCGGTAAAACGATTAGGCCCTACTTTTCATGACTTTCACGCGTATGCCAGCAGATAATACCAAGGATAAGCATGTCTTAACCAAACAAATACTTACAACACCGATACCAGAGAATTCTGGTTATATACTTTTGGTAACATATTGTAGGGTTTAATTGAAGTAATGGGAAAGCTTTATGTCGAAATTTCGGCTTATGTTATTATCATGCCATCGAAAAAATATTGTATTAATCAATGTAATACAAATAGTAATTATATCAGATCACACAATATTTCAAGCAAGATCATTGGACACTGAAAAGAGTGCTCCGCTGGAGAAACTACCTTAAATGTTCTCCCTTAAAAGTGTAGACATATACTCCCTAAAAGGACCATTCTTCAAAAAAGTAAACCTTTTTGACAAAAAAAAATGAAGTTAATGGTATTGCAAATTTCTTTACATTTTCACATTAACTGTCCTCCCAAGTTTCCTGCATGATATTTTTCAATAATATTTTCAACTCAAACAC
>JAMKCH010050060.1:0-22683 GCA_023653785.1 Ophioderma brevispina
ACGGCACTGGAAATCATGGCGTACTTAGCAACTGACCATTGCAAATGTCAAGCATCACACTGTGACTGTACACGGCAAGGTGTTAGCGCTGCAGCACGCCAGGGTTCCGAGAAAATGCACCGCTGTAACCGTTGGTGTGTCCCTATTCTCCAATCGACAGCGTCATATCAACGGGGGGCGTTGTACCAGATAATCAATAGACAGCGAGTTTACACAAACTCAAACGTGCCGCCAGCTGCCATTGCTGTAGTAGGGTGTTGTCGTTCTATAAGCCTTTTCGCCATTTGCGGCGCGAATTGCATGCTGGGTTAATATCCGCCATCTTGGGAGACAAACAATCGCCGTGTTGTCCAAGCAACGCACGTCGACCGCGGTAAAAATCTCTTGTCTATCGTTGCTTTATCGACTTTTTTGCGATTTCGTTAGGGTTTTATATTTTAAATGGAGGGCAGATCATGGCCCATTTATGAGGAAATTTACATGGAAAGTAAAAGCTTGAAAGATTTATGAGAGTGGAGAGGACTCAAAACAACGGGTAGAAGCAGAAAACTACAGGCACAATGGTGTAATGTGCAACTTGGTAGAGGACAAACAGACGAAGTGCGAGGGACTTGCACCTCGAGCATTATAATGAGCTCTGCATGAACTGGAATGGGTATTAAATTGCCTGACCCGTTAGTGACATGACAGATGGATGGTTGACAGAGGGGAGGGGTTAAGCACTGGCCCCCAGTTAGCTACTTCGAGATTGCCACTTGGTTGATGTGTGAGGCCCCCATGCGTCAGTGTTAAGAAACAACAAGCTCTGCAGAAAGCCACCAACCCTGCATAAGCGTCATACCTAACTACTAAAAGAAGGGAAAGCTTATTCTTACTTTGATAGTAAATGGCTTCATGAAAATTTATTATCACGAGATATCACCAAACAATAAACTGTTTCTTGAAGTCCAAGTGCACCCATCCCAAAGCCAATCAAAAGCAACATCCCCCACACAGTAGGGCAGTAGGTCCTGCTGAGAATGACTCCTCCGTATGCTACAATTATAATGCATTAACTTAAATCAATGGAGGAGTCATGCCAAAAATAGTGTGTAACGATATGACAAAATTTTTGTCTCACTTCTCCAGTAGGTAATTTCATGCGAATAAATATTACCCAATTCCACCTTGAAAGTATCCTTAGAGTGTTATCAACAAATGATAGTTTGTAAATATCTTATCAACTTTTTATGACAGTGAAATTTAATGAAATTTCAAGACTTGTACTTAAGATTCTGACCGGGGACTAAGTCCTGATTTTGTATTGCCAGGTGCTTAATGAAGCTTTAGCTTGTATTTAAAATTGGATATTACTGGTGCTAAAGGAAGAAGAGTGTTTAGCGAAAGCACCGGTGTTATTGAAAATGGAGGTGACATGTGTCAGTGGTCAAAATTTGAAGCACACAAAAAGGTCTAGCTGATACACATAATGTTTTGGGACTTCAAATAGAGAATGTTAAAGTCATACTGTTAAAGAAACGTTCATGTGATGAAGTCCCAATTATTGAGGACTAGGGTGCCGTAGACAAGGAAAAGGAGAAAAGTAGCCAGTTGCACTTGCAGTTGCTTTGCTGGGTAAGTTATTCTTTAAAAAAATATTATAAACTAACTGTTAAATCTTTAAAATAATCAACATTTTTACTTTGCAACATGGATTGATGATCATCATGACCAAGTCTGACCCTGCTGATGATGTTGTTTACACAATGCATTCTTAAAACTTAAAAGGTGGACCTCATGGTGATTTTTCCCCTCTTTTTTCTTGATGAATCTTGTAAAAGTGAAATTTCCACTTCCCAGTCACAGCCTAGTGAGCAAAAAGCAATTGGTAAGTAGGAAGGTGCGTGTGAAAACAATCCCTAAAAGGCAAAACAGGGGAAAAAAAATTAAAAGAATAATAGAAAGCACTATTCCAAATTGTACTCAATACATTACTGTGTTAATACATGTATCATGGATTGCAAGTGTGGCAGTGAGTTGACCTATTCCCAGCAAGGCAGTATACAGCTGGAGGAATATATAAATGGTAAGATTTTAAAAACTCACAACAATAGGTCAGTGTCCATTTATTTTTAGCAAGAAAATAAAAATAATTAAGTTGGAAGTCAAAAACAAGAATGTAAAAATCACGATCTGGAATATGAACTTAGTGTGTAACAGCGCCAATGCTGCTCTAAATTCGTCACCCTAACTTCCGTGTTGATTGCCGTGTTTAAGCCTGAAAATCGAAGTTGCCACTCAAATCATCCTACTTTCAATACATAATGGATAAATTGTTCAAATTACATATTAAAATATCGGTAACTTTTAATATGTTCGATAATGTGCGATGTAAAGCTAATTTAGTGCGTTATGATTTGCACGCGAAGGTAATCACAACAAGAGCTCGGTGGGCTTTTGTGTATCTCCACTTTCAGGTTGCTATGCGAGTTCGCAACATGCCCGCGTTGTAATGGCGAAAAGGCGTAATAGCCAATCACATCGCGGACTTTACTTGCAGTCATAACTAAAAAATAGACTATGAGTGATGGCACTTATACGAGTGATTTTTTTTCCCCGGCGGCCAGGGCGATTGAATGAATAAATAAAATAACATTTTTTATTGTGGGGTATTATGATAGAGGAACCTTTCATTCAGGTCTTGCCTTTTATCTTTTGATAGCTATAATTATGAAATAGTAATGAATAGAATTGTGGATGAAATTATAACTGAAAGTAACTGGGGAGCAAGGGACATTTGTTTTTTTTTTTTTCTTTTTTTTTTTGTGGAAATCCTAATATACTCTGCCACCCCCTATTTGATTCCCCCACCACACCCCTGTGCTGCCGCTTGCTGTCCTGCATTAGTAAGCAATTTATCCCTTTTACAAACAGGATCTTATGCCCTATCTTATTACAAAATTATAGCCATCAAAAAATAATGTGCATCTGGGCAATGTTCAAAATGGCAACCTCATTATTGTCCAGCACTGTCAGACTGTCCAGGCAGGATATTTAGGATTAAGGTGGCAACCATAGAGTTAAATAAATAAACATTTAGCTCTATTGGTGGCAACATGGTACTTGGACGTCTTCATTTCTTGCTGCATTGAACCAGCAACCAAAGCAATGTGGCGAGGCATTGGGACTCCGCTCCTCACTTTGTGGAAATCACCATTTTGGTAAGCCACTAAAATATCTTGTTTGGGTAATTCAGAGACATATTATCTTAATTCTCATATTCTTTTCTGTTGAAACATACTCTTTCAAGTTCACTTAAAGTTGATTTAAAATCATCTATTTGAAAAGATTTAAAAAAAATTCTTTTCCTATGCTGAGGACACACTTGTTTTTTTTCTTGGCCTAACTTTTTGTGACGTACACATTCCGGATATGATAATGACCAATGTTCAAATAAATGTCAACTGTGTAGTCACAATATTGGACTACATTGCATGCATGGGCATGAGGGGCCCCCAATTGTGCCTGATGAGCGAGGCGTGGCTCAGAAGCATGAAGTCAGCATGGACCACGACTTGGTTCTACACAACCAACATGACCAATCATCCAATGCATTCGAAAAATGCCGTTTTTCTAAAAATGATTTTAATATCACGATACAACAATGTTGTCCCGGATTCCCAAAGACTCCAATCAGCCCTAAAGTAAACAATATACCAGGCTTGAAAAGGAGCATGTTACCTTTCGCTAATGTCACAGGTTTGTCCATGTTGTGCTAAATCTTTTCTCGTGCGTGCAATAAAAGAGGAGGATTGTGGGAAATCTCGTAATCTCTTCATGACGTTTTTGCCCCGTGGTGCATAACAGCTATCACGTCGTAGCGGTCCTGAGTACGGGGAAATTCCCCAGTGGTGCAGCAGGCCGTGCATGTCAGGCTTCAGTAAACAACCAGGTTTACACAGGAAGGGCGGCTACGAAACCCAATTTTAGACGTCTTGTTTTTGTTATTTCTCAATCAGGGCCCATGGCCAATCAACACTGAATATTCATTATTTGGGACCTGTATTTTTAACACAGTCCTGGCAATATGTGGCGCGGCACACTCTGTCGTATAACCGCGCACTTTTAGGGAGAAACAAGCTAGGGGAAACAGCTCTTTTCCCGAAAATTAGAAGTGCGCGCCGCGCGCACTTTGTGCCTAATGGCACTTGCGCGTAGCGCATTGACAGGCCATTCATCACTGCAACTTGTCCGTGACATCGCACTTGGTATAATTACTAAAACAACGCATATATTCTCCCCTCCACTCGGCTGGAAAATGAATCCTGGGCAAGTTTCGTCCGTGGCGATGATCATAGGTCTACACTGCAGAGAGGGTATTTCGTACGCCATTTTTTTTATAACAACAACATCTATGGAGTTGCTTTGAGATGTTAATAAACATTTAAATATTTTCCAATGTCATAAGTAAAAAAAAAATGATGCTAAGTTAATCGTACCAAAAGGAAAGCAAAAAAAATTGATTATGGCCTGCGGTCCTATTAGGCCTTTTAGAGAAACATGCCTGGATTTTCTGAAAGTACAAAAATATTTGTTATTTAAGGTCGGCGCGACGTTTTCGATTTATTCGTGTGATTTAATACATTGATAGTTGTTATAAATTCGAGAAAAGATCGGTTTCAATTTTTTCCATTCTGGAATGCACCTTCGTACATTTTGAAATAAAGGCAGTATATACAGCTTATATAGAAACGGTAAATGTCCCGTTATTGTAAGATTGCTCTGTGACATTATGAAAAAAGCAAATAAAAATTATCATATTCATTGCGTGTTTGTTTTTACCCTTTTCAGCTCCAAACCGGCACTCTTATGTGATTGACATTACTGCGGCGTTTGTTGTTTACTTTGCATGTGTGTACAATTAAAGCATGTGTGTCAAAAGTTTTTTTCACTAAGCGTACTCAAGAAATCATTAAAGTGCGCCTGCGCACTTCATGGAAATTGTACAAGTGCGCGATTAGTCGTCAGTACCAGTCATTTAATAATGAAATGTTATTATCAAAATAGAAAGATGTCTTAAATGATGTACAAACTACGATTGAAAAAATAATGTAATTTTGTTTTTGTCCGCGGTTCATTAGTTCCACTCTCTTTCAACATCTCATGTCGTGTAGGACTATTTCTTTCTTTCTTCCTTGCTTATTAAGAGCTGGTTTTAATTACGGAACCTATCAAAGCCTCCAATTAATTAGCATTTCTTTTTAAAAATAACCTTTATTAAAAATGACGCTAACAACATGGTTAGGTTGTGGTTGTTGTATCTTAGTTTGTTTTAATTGAACATAGATGTGGCCCGTATTTATCGCAGAAGTTTATTTTCGTTTTGGGTAAAGACTCCTACTTATTGTACGCACCACTTCAGTGTGTATAATTCTGCGGTAGTGTCAATGCGCATGTGGGGAAGAAATATGGACTCGGGGAGACCCGATCTCGTGTGCCGATAGTTTCCGTTAGTAAGGTGCACCGCGTGTGTGGTAAGTATGTAATTAGTCCATCCCCACGAGTAAATGACGTAAGCCGATGTAAAATAGGTATTGGTGTGATCTGTAATGTCTTGTGATGGTGATTGATTGTTACGACTATGTGTTACGTGGCTATGTTTCGCGGAAGGCGCTGAGATGGGGGATTTGGTGTATACATGCCCGTATACATGCTGTCTTGTTCTGCGGTAAGAATTACGTTTGCATGATAGCAGGTGGATATAGGCTATGTACGACATCATGTATACATGATAAATTACATTGGTGAAGGAAATTATCGCATTATGACACCATTGTGCAAGAAAATGTAATGTAATAATAATAATAATAATCCGGTTGTTTATAGCGCTTATCACTGTAAACAGTCTACAAGCGCTGTTGCCTATTATTATTACGCCGTCATTAGGAAATCGTCACAATCATTTCGATTCATCTAGGTGGCTGCCGGTCAGGCGCACATCCCTATCAGCACCGTTAAGATTGTAATATTCCCCCATAACATGACAGCTCCACAGATTTCGTTTGGGTCGGCGAGGCAATTGAGATTAAGTATCTCGCCCAGGGACACCCAAAACATTGCCCACGGCGGGGCTCGAAATCGCGCTCTACTGATCACGAGTCTGCCTTTTTCCACTAGACCACACTATTGCTCTCAATGTAATGTAATCAATTGTAATAGTGTATAGATGGGATTATTTTGTTTTGCAACACAGATTATTGGAGAAAAAATCAAGGGTTTTGTCCCCGGTCAGTTTATTTATGAACATACTGCTGAAACCACCAAAATTGGGTTGTCATGTTCGCGGAGCCTAATTGATGTGCAGTGATTCGGCGTATTTTTGTTCTCTTGCACGAAGGAAACTCGTGTGTTATAGTAGATAGATCAAGTTATTTCTTTTGAGACCCAAATACTTGCTATGTAACTAGTAGAAGTAGATGTGAGGTAGAAGTGATCTGGGAAGTGATTGAAATGAATTATTGAGTATAAATGTGGGGAAAAAGATGATTATTTTTTATGTAGAATGGATTTGAGCGTGCAATTTCCTAAAGAATATGATAATGATATCGAAATGAGCAAGTACAAAGGATCTGTTTAACACTTATGTTATATTCAGTTAATGTTATTTATAATAGATTCAACCCATCGTGTCACCGGAAGAAAGTTTAAGATTGTGTCAATTAGTTGGGAAAAAAGGCATGTGGCCCAATTTACCTGTTTCAGAAATGAACTAAAATAATCTAGCCTTTCAAGTTTACATGGAGAGTGCAAAGCCTTTTGTGTTCCTTCATATCCAAAACACAGGCGCTCAAAAGTCAGTATACCATTGAAGCAAATGCAATTAGTGAAGCTTAATCAGTATGTTTTGAACATTAATGTATGCAAACACAACACCTTTGTTAAATGTTTAACCACATTTCATTATACTTTATAAAATCATGCTGCACATGTAGAAGATTAGTTACAGTATTACAGTAAGTGTTATGTAGATAGTTACAAATATGTTATAGTAATATGTTCATGTATTGTATAGTGTTAGATAATTTATATTAGCCTATGGATTTCACCTATGACATTCCAAATAGGACCTAACAGTATTCATATCCTCAATGATATACTTAGTCAATTACTCATCCTGCCTGTAAATTGGTAAATAACAAACACCTTGCTTAAAAAACATTCAGGCTCTTCCAAAATCTGTTCTACCAAAACTTAATTGCTCCATTTTTATCTCATTAATTTTATAGCTCCTTTAAATTTAATAATTTTTAACTTAAAATCATCGATTTCAGCCAAAAAATATCATTTTCCTTCTGGCTGACTCCAACTAAGACAAAAAAGTGTTAAAAACCAATTTCACCGTATGCCACCACTAATAGTGCACAATGGCATGAAAAATCAATCAAACACTTGCTAAACGTACACCTCCGTCCAAAAGTGCCATCTTCACCACAATATTGCCAACATCTTCCTATAATGTAAATACCATATTACATATTTTCTTAATGTACACTCAAACCTCACAGCTTAAAATGTCAACATCATTTTATTTTTGTACACTCTCATAAGTAACTATTGTATGCACAAGAAGTTATGGTCAACTTTGTACTTCTTCTTGTACCTTCGTCTTCACCCATCAACGACACTAACGCGATGATTGTCTTTTTTGTTAAAGACTCTTCTTGTTTTAAATGAGATCAATATAATTTTAAAATTAGGCGAAAATTAAATGGATTCCATACTCGGTATCAACATGTCGCAAACGGTCATAGTCAACCAAGTAATTCGTTATTACATCGCGTTGTCATTGCTGTAATCGTTTCTTTATATAAAAAAAATAGGTGTAAATTTAAGGTTCAATGACAACAGCATAGTAGGGTGACTGGACCAAGACAATCAAAGCTAGAAACAATGCAGTCACTGGTGATATTTCTGCTGGTGCTGGGGGGGGCTTGTATTGCATATTCAGCACATCTTCAAAGCTCAAGGCGTCAAAAGTGATTTTTCATTAAGCGTGCTTTCAAGAAATCACTATGTGTGCGGCGCACATTTTATGAAATTTTGTAAAAGTTCGCGATTAGTCTTCAGTGTCAGTCGTTTAATGAATGTTATCAAAAGTAGAAGTGTTTTTAAATGCTGTAGCTAGTCAACTATACTATGAAAAACAATAAGATTAACTTTGTTTTGCCGCGGCCTTGTAGTATGCTTTACCACTCTCTTCAACATCTCAGTCGTGTCGGACTTTTCTTCCTTTCCTATTTTAAAGCATGTTATTTTACTAATTTCATGATCCAATAACATAAACACTTTTCTTTTTAAATAACCGTAAGAAATGACTACACCACAGGCTTTATGTTGTGATGTATTTATCTTTAGTTTTAGTTTTCAATTGAACCTAGTGTGGTGGCCCGTATTTAAAAATAGATCAATATAAATTCTGAAATTAGGCGAAAATTAATGGATTCCATACTCGGTATCAACATGTCGCATACGGCATAGTCAACCAGTAATTCGTTTATTCTCGCGTATGTCATTGCTGTAAATCGTTTTTTCTTATATAAAAAAAATAGGTGTAATTAAGTTCAATGACAACAGCAAAAGTAGGGAGTATGGTGAATGGAACAAGACTATAGAAACAATGCAGTCACTGATGATATTTCTGCTGTTGCTGTTGTTGGTGATACATTATCTTCAAAGCTCAAGTTGCGTCAAAGGTGATTTTTCATTAAGCGTGCTTTCAAGATCACTAATGTGTTCTGCGCAAACTTTTATGAAATTTGTTAAAGTGCGCGATTAGTCTTCAGTGTCAGTCGTTTAATGAATGTTATCAAAATAGAAATAGGTTTTAAATGCTGTATTAGTACAACTATACGAATGAAAAAAATAAGATTAACTTTTTTTGTCTCCGCGGGCTTGTAGTAAATGCTTTACAACTCTCTTTCAACATCTCATGTCGTGTAGGACTATTTCTTTCTTTCCTATTTTTAAAGCAATTTTCTGTACGGAACCTTATCAGAGACGCCAATAACATAAACATTTTTTCTTTTTAAATAACGTAAGAATGACAAACAACATGCTTTTATGGTTGTTGAATTGTTTTAATCTTTTAGTTTGTTTAATTGAACATAGTGTGGTAGGGTTCCCGTATTTAAAAAAATATAGATCAATATATTCTGATTAGAAGGGCGAAAATGAAATGGATTCCACACTGTCGTACAACAATGTCGCATGCAGTTCAAAGTCAACCAATTGGCAGTAACTTGTGCAATGGCATAATCTTTATAAAAATATGTTTGAATTCAATGACGCAACAGCAATAGTAAGGTGAATGGAAGAAGACAAATCAAAAGCATGAAGCAATGCAGTCACTGATGATATTTATGCTCGTGCTGTTGTTCATTTAATATTCATTAGCGTCTTCAAAGCTATTGCGTCAAAAGGTGATTTTTCATTAAGTGTACTTTTAAGAAATCACTAATGTGCGCTGCGCACTTTATGAAATTTATAAAAGTGCGCGATTAGTCTTCAGTACCAGTCGTTTAATGAAATGTTATCAAAGTAGAAGATGCCTTAAATGCAGAACTAAGATGAAAAATATTAATTTCGTATACTCCATACTGTGTATTCCCTTTTCATTACTTTAATATCTTTTTAACCTATGATTTATGAGAATGAATAAATGAGTGTTCATTTTTTTAAGTTTTCGTTTGTTTGAATTGGACACAATGTGACCTGTATTTTATTTATTATTTTGATGATGTGATGAGATCAAAATTAACTCTGAAATTAAGTGACAATGGATTTCACGATCCATCGGTAAAGCTTTAACAACTATTTTTCTTCTGTTAGAAATTACTGTTTGGATGTACTGACAAAAAAGCGAATTTGTAAGGGTAACATGGACCAATTACAGTGATTTTTTTAGCAAAATGTACGAGGTAACGGCTGTGACATTTCGGTGTCTCATGTTACATCGGAGATTTCTTTATTCTTGCATTTACATAATTTATGTTTTGTATAAATGCTATACTATGAAAGAAAATAAATTATTAAATGCATTAAACAGTGCCAACATCCTCCACTATTTAAAACTAATCAAGTGTATTTTTATTTTGGTGTCCCGGTTACCTTGGACATCATCATTATGGGCCATAAATTAAAGCATATTAATTGCTGCTTTTTAGGTTTAAATTCTGTTTATTGTAAGCGTTTCTAAGATTTGAAAATGTAAACTTGTCACTATAGGACACAGAGAAAGTAGCGATCTAGAAAAAAAATCATGTGTCACACGTTTACACGTTCACACGTATAAAAAGCTCATTTTAAGAAGCATAGTTGGAATATTTAACACTTACATGTAAGTGGACCTATAGGGACCCGCAAACTATTTGTTTACGAATAACGATATACTTTTCTCGACTCATATTTTTTTGTATTTGTCTAACTTTTGGAGAAAACATAAAATCCACCAGCCGTTAATTTGTGCGGGTCCCTGGGACCCGGAGTGTCAGTAAAACCTATTAATTAGATAAACAAGTACTTTGAATATTTTCCTGTATTTACATAATAAAATGGCTTTGTTAAGCTAATACTGCATGGTTTCTTCTTTTGAGGATACAATTTACACTTGATTAGTTGTGAGACACCTATGTTTTTATGAAGAAAAAAATAGAAAATACCAACATCAAGCCGTAGGTTTTAAACTTGTAGATGTCCTAAATCGGCCAAACGGAAGCATGCTTGCATTATCGTGTACGACAGAAAATAAACGATTGATTTTAAGGTTTGTATTTAAAAGTTCCTATTTGAAAAGGAAAATTTCGTCATGATCAAATCTGTGATCATATAGTTAGTATCATAGTATAGTATTTATTATATAGTGTTATATGGCCCCCATTTTTCTGATTACACTTTTAAAAATTTATTTTCTCAATTTATTGAGAAAGATTTCTCACAGTACAAGTATTGTTTATTTGTTTCATATAACAGAGAGAAATGGGATACCTAGTTGTTTTTGCCTAAGTGCACCCTGTTTCAGAAATTGCACAATAGGGGAAGGTGGGGATTCCCCAAGATGCTAAAATTAGTAACTGACTCAGCTTGTTTATTACTTAAAAGATCAACATTTGCAAGATCTGTGGAATTCCCCCACAAAGTTTATATAAGAAGTGATGTAATTTAGATTGTGAAACTTATTTGTATGGTGGCAAGGTCATGTTTATCATAATGATGATGAATGTCTATTTTAGACTGGATTTTTTGTGAAGTCAGTATATATAGAGATTTGAGCTAAGTCTCGCCGTTCAGCAGTTGCAATCTCAGCTATACAGTATTGGACTAGCTAGTTTTTTATCTACTAATGGTAGATTTTTATGCTTCACACACAGTGCCAGGATTTAATTATATGTTTCAATTCCATGTGATCAGAGTGCCTGTAATTATTCTACTTTCGTCTTTGAAGCCGAAAGTGCCGGGAATCAAAATAAGATTCCAAGTTGTGGACATATAGAAATCGTGGTGATTATCTTGGACTGACTGGTTGGATAACTTATCGTCCCGAGGGGACTTAATTTATCCTGTCCGTCTTGAAACTGCACGACAAGATTACCTTCAGGACTGAGAAGATTCCCTTGAAATATAAATACCCTGATGAGTTTGTATGAACTGGTGCGCTGTCATTTTGGGAGTCTTCGCAGAGAGGAATATCATCGGTAATCTGCAACGCTTTTCACACAGTACACGAGAAACATAAGTATCTTAAAACTAATTGGTAATATGTGTAATTTTGTTTTGGACATAATACCAAATTCTTGAACCAAATCAAGTAAAGATCTTAAAACTGTTTATTATATATAATTTGATTCATTTGTGCACAAGGCTCATTTTTTGTGTTGAAAGTATTTTTGACCTTAGCCGTCTACGAGACGTCATACAGAATTGGGGGCCTCGTCCGGAATTGAATTGAGATAAATTTTGAGCCTTTTTTTTCAGACTTTACAACATGAAAAGTAAACAAAAAATTGCAAACATTTTGCCATTTTTGCATACAAAATTTTGTGTGTATTACATGTACTACTTTGTAGTGTTGGTTCAAGTTTAAAATTGTGTTGGTAGATTTAAATCACACTGGAGTTTGATCCAGAAAGTGTCATAAGGGCAAATCACTTGGAGAAATTTTGATGAGCTTAGAAAGCCTTGGTTAAGAAACTAAGCCAAGCATTTAGGCTTGAGGCAAAACTGCTAATTAGAAAGCAATGTCCATCAAAAAATAATTTTGAGTTTAAAATTGTCCAGGACGATGTTTGGGATAGTTCATTTTTTGGAAAAGATAGAAGAGGTTCTGAACATGGCAAAAGTGATGCATTCAAGTTAAAAGAACGTGAATTCAAAAGGGACTTGGAGATAGAATTGAAAAAGATGGAAAGTGGAACAAACATCAAGAAACTTTGAACAACAAAAAGAAATTGAAATGCAAATTCAAAAAAGGAACAGAAAGAAAGGCAAATTGAATTGAAAAAGATAAGTTGCAAATGCAGATGCAAAAAGAAGGCAACAAAAAGAAATGGAAAGGCAAATTAAAATGACACAAAAGGAAATGGAAATGGAGATGAAACCGAAAGGCTAGAAGCCCAACTAGAGTTAGAAAAATTGAAACAACAGGCCTAAGCTCATCAGACTCTTCCAAGAGATCTGGTTTTGATGTCGGCGAAAAATATTCGCCGGTTCCAAAATTTCAGGAACAAGAAGTATACAATACTTCTTACACTTTGAGAAAAGTGTGCCATAGCTTGAAATTGCCCAAGGAGTCTTGGACCTTTTTACTACAGTCAGTGTTCATTGGTCAAGCCCGAGAAATATATTTCGGCCATGTCATTAGACAGAATTTAGTGATTATGACGAGGTTAAGCAGGCAGTTCTCAAAGCATATGATTGGTGCAGAGGCATATAGAAAAAAATTCCAGGTCTGGTCAGAAAAAGGATGACCAGACCAATTGTTGAATTTGCTCTTGTAAAGGAACAATGTTTGATCGCTGGCGTTCTTCTCAAAAGAATCGGGCAAAATTTTGGTCCAACTTAGGTAGTTGAATGTTTATTGAAGAGTACAAACAGTGTCTACATCCCGATATCCAAACACATCTGGATTAAAAACAAATTGCCATTTGCGTGAAGCAGCCGTAAGGGCCGACGATTATGCATTGACACACACTTAAGTCATCCTAGTAGTTCTAGCCAAGAATTTACTAGGTACAACAGTACAACAATAAGTCGGGTTTCTAACAAAGCATCTCATGGAAGCACTCAGGAGGGGAAATTCCCCGTCAGTTTCCCATGAAAAGGGGAGTAAAGACGTAATGTGCTAATCAAAAACAATGGAATGGGACCCAAATCACAGTCACATGCAATCACTGTAAGAAGCCCATGACATACAGGTCACGGTGTTTGGGAGATACATGGCTAACCACCCAAAAGGGAGGGAGCCAAAAGTGAGTCAAAACCCAATAGGTTGTGCAGTTACTTTTAGGTCAAAAGTTCATTCTTCTGTTTCAGAAAACCGAATCCTCACAAAAGGGAATTGGACACCGTAAAAAGTAAGGGATGACTTTAAGCCTTTTGTTTTGGAGGGATTTGTGTCTACACTTTCAGGTGATAGTTTTAGATCCAAAACCCATTAGCATCATGCGGGAAACCGGTTGCTGCGCGCAGTCCATGATATTGGAAGATTCACTTCCATTTCTATTGAGAGTTCCCCGAACTGTGCATTGATTCAGGGATAGGTATGATTGTATTTAAAAAAAAAACAAAGTTGTCCCTCTTCACAAATAATTTGAAATCAACTTGGTTTCTTCTTCTGGATCTGTCACAATTGGTGTTAGACAGAACTCCCCAGTTAAAGGGGTATCCATGTTTTACGGAAGATTTGGCAGGGGGGACGGTACTCCCAGATCCCATAGATTCCCCCGGTGCCCTGTACAGTGATAAATTTGATGAGGAACTGAAATTTTCCCCAGCAATGTGCAGTAACTAGGTCCAATGACAGAAAAGCCCCTCACAGGAAAAACAGTGAGCAGGTGATGAGTCAAAATACTCACACATATAGGAAGAGCGTTGAGGATGACTGGTCCAAATTTAGAGGATTCTTTTCCCTCAAAATTAGAGGAATTGGAGGTCATCTTCCCTCTTCAGGGAGACTAAATTCCCTATTAGTGAAAATCCAGCCCCTGAGCACAAACAAAGTGACAAGCTGGTAAACAATGAAAATCAGCCGCTGAGCAGGAATAGAGTTAGAACTGTAAAGGAGACCCTTTAGCCATGACAGCTGGTAAATGAGCAGCGCAGTGACCCAGCATTAGGAAGTTTTAGGTGAGAGGCATTGTTGCAACAGGAAGCCGATGCAAATTCCTGTATGTGTTCTACAAACAACTGGTGTTCCCCCCATGAGAAAATGGCAGCCACCTGATGCACTGTAGATGAAGACTGAAGGTGTGACATCAAATTGTTGTGCCAAAGGTTACCATGGAAGTGATAGCATAGCCCATGATAGTCCCATGGCGGACATTTAGGTTAGTTGTGAGAAAAACACATGACAGAATTAGGAGTCAATTTTGGTGGCCTACACTCAGAAAAGACGTTTCTGTAAATTGTAATACTTTTGTCACAACATGTCAAATGGTGGGCAAGCCCATCAGAAAATCCTCTGCTCCCTTGCAACCCATACCAGCATTTGATGAGCCATTTAGTAAGGTGTTAATAGATTGCGTAGGGCACTTCCAAAGACCAAGTCAGAAATCAGTATTGCACTTACTGACCATCATGTGCGCTTCCACCCGATTCCCTGAGGCTATACCCTTGAAATATTAGGGGCACAGAGTATAGTGAAGGCTCCAACAAGGTTTTTCACCCTAGTAGGCTTTCCAAAATCAATTCGTCTGATCAAGGATCAAATTTCATGTCAGGGTTTGTTCAAACAAGTTATGGACCAGTTTGGGAATTTCCCAAGTACAACAAGTTCTTCAGCATACCACCAAGAATCTCAGGTTGTCCCTAGAAAGGTAACCACCAAACATTGAAAAACAATGATCACAACCTATTGTTTTGACTTTGAGAGGGATTGGGATGAGGGAGTTTCACTCCTGTTATTTGCTACCAGGAGGCTGTACAAGAGTCATTAGGATTTTAGTGCATTTGAGTTGGTGTTTTGGTCACAAAGTTAGGGGACAATTGAAACTCCTGAAAGACAAGTGGTTGTGTGAAAATCCTGATGTAATTTGTGAGACTATGTGTCTCACTTCAGACACCATGCTCCAAATAGCCACTTAAGCCAAACAAAAATCTCAAACAGAGTCCGGCAAAAATGAACAACAATGGTATGACAAAGATGCGAGGAACAGAGTATCCAAGCCAGGTGGTAGAGTTTTGGCACTTTTTTCCAATACATGGGCATCCTTTTGAAGCCAAGTATTCTGGACCATTGAGATTGGAGAACAAAGTGGGAGACCTTTACTATGTGATCAAAACACCAGGTAGACGTAAAAGTCGACAGTTTTGTCACACAATAAATATCTCAAGAGTAATAATGAGAGGAGATGAAAAAATTTTTTTTTGACATAAAGCCTGCCATGTGGCATGTCATCTAGAGTTTTAGTGATGAGTGTAAAAATGATGACAGTCACAGATCAGAAACTGACAAGAATTTAACCCTGCTGGAGTTTACTCTACAAGAATACAATCTGGACATAAGACATATCAAGGCAAAGAAAATGTCTTGGCAGATGCCTTTGTCCAGAGCTGCCTAAGTTTTGTTCAGAAAATTGAGTATTAAAAATTTTACAAATTGTTATAGAGACTAAAGGCAGCAATGCAAGAACATTAAGTAAATGCTAAAATTTTGCACTGTGTAAACTGATGTCAATTAACCACAATGGTTTAAGGTATAAAGCCAGATTTTTGGGAAAATTTTCATTTTCATTCAAATTTTCTTTTAATGGGAGGAAATGTTATATGGCTCCATTTTTTCTGATTAAACTTTTAAAAATATTATTTTCTCAATTTTATTTGAGAAAAGATTTCTTCACATTACAAGTATTTTTGTATTTTGGTTTACTTATAAAAGAGAGAAGGGTGAATACCCGAGTTGTTTTTTGCTAAGTGCAGCACCTGTTTTTAGCTTGCACAATGGGGAAGGGTGGGATTCCCCAAGAATGCTAAAATTAGTATCTGACTCAGCTTGTTTATTCTTTAAGATCAAAACATTGTCAAGACTGGGAATTCCCCCCACAACGTTTATATATATATAAGTGCTGTAATTAGATTTGAAAATCGATTTGATGGTGCAGGTCTGTTTTAATGCATAGAAATATGTAATGTCTATTTTTAGACTGGGATTTTTGTGAAGTCCAGTATATATAGAGATTTGAGCTAAGTCCTCGTCGCGTCAGCAGTTGCAATCAGCTATACCGTATGGATAGCTAGTTTAAATCTACAATAATTGGTAGATGTAATGCTTCACACACGTCCAGGATTTATGATATGTTTCAAGTCCATGTGAAGCCGAGTGCTGTTAATTATTCTACTGTCCCTCTTTGAAGCCGAAAGTGCTGGGAATCAAAATAGATTCCAAATTGGTGTACAGATAGAAAGCGTGGTGATTATCTTGGACTGATACGTTGGATTTATTATCGTCGAGGGACTTATTTATCCCTTGTCGTCTTGACTGACGTTCTGGACAAGATTACCTTCAGGACTGAGAAGATTCCCTTGGAATATAATGCCTGAGGAGTTTTGTATAACTTGTGCTGCTGTCATTTTTGGAGTCGTCGCTGAGAGGACATATCATCGTTTGAACTGCAACGCTTTCAACACAGGACACAGTAAACCATAAGTAAATCTTAACTAATTGTTATTGTAATTTTGTTTTGGGACATCCCAAATTCTTGACCAAATCATAAAGATCATTAAAACTGTTTATTATATATATTTAGATTCATTTGTGCACAAGCTCATTTAATGTGGTTGAAAGGTATTTCTTTCTGACCTTAGACTCTACGAGAAGTCTAACATAGTCCACCACTTATTTCTATAGTTTTTTGCCTACACTCAAAATATCATTCCCTGTATCTACTCAACATTAGTGTACCCAGTTGCTTTAATTTTATTTAATTTATCATGTATTTAAACGGAGATAATAACCTCAAAAAGTGTAATTCAGTACAACTCGTTGATAATACTTTTCTACATGTATCAAAATCACACGCATACGTACTACTGCGCTTTTATTACTTCTCTCCCAAGAATTATCAAGTTAGTCCATTTATTAATCAAGTTGCTGGATTCGAATTAATGTGTAAGTTATGTGGGGAATGGAAAGAAACAGAAAAACGACAAAAGAAAGGTTTGGGGGGGCATTTTTTTTTAAATTGCAATCATTCAATCTTAACAACACACTTAGGCTGTAATTCATGTGTTAAGTAAAATTTTTATACAAACTGGAATCGAACCCCGTGACTAAAAATTTAACAAAATTGAAGTGAAAATAAGACACTAAATTCTGCTTGTTTGTGTTCTTTATGTTAAACAAAATACAAAATTGTTTTGGTTTTGTCATAACTTTTTAACTGATTGGGTCTGGTAAGGTAAATGCGTAATTGTTACTCTATTTTTTTGCACCATTTAACCTAATTTAAGAGGCCATGTAAAATTGTATTGTTAACATTTCCTCCCAGAGAAGATGGGAAAAATATTGCCACAATGGTCATTTTCACAAATGAACCAGATGACGAAAACATTATTTGTGACATTTCAAGACTTAAAAATATTATTACATATTTTGAGTACTACAAAAAAAATATCATTGAATGAGTATATACGATTATTTGGAGTCCAATTACTAACCCACTGTTTAATTTTTAAGTGTATACCTTTGCGCTGCTGATAGGCATGGATATACTTTTCATCAATAAATTTTGTAATATTTTATAATCTTTCGTGAAATTATTTGTGTTCATATCTGTACATTCTGTTCGAGTTAACGCGGCCAAAAATTCCAGGTAAAATTTGTGAATTTGTGAATTGCATATTTCATGATACCATATATTTTACCTTCATGATTACACTGCTTAACAGTAATCTAGAAAATGCAGTGAACATGAGTGCGCTCACTCTGAGTGGGTGAGTCCGGCAGGGGTTTCATCTCATTTTGTTAAGATTTAAATAATCATTTATTATTTCCTTCCCATTCAGTTAATGGTACCCCAAAAAGTTATAATATATCCAAACACAAAATTTATGCAGTTTTTGAATGTGTTGTCATAACCATACTAATATTATTATGGCATTGTAATTGATATAACAAATTCGGTTTGGCTCAATCATCGATTGCACATCGTCTTCGAATTCCTTCTACTGACAATAAGGCCTACTGTGTAATTCTCTTAATCTCTTAAATGACTTTTCCCATATTGATTTTCATCAGTGGTGACTTTGAATTTTTTTATATTCTAATATCCCATGGGCACCTTTTATAAAGTCTCCCTGTAAATTTAAAGTGCTCCACGGTACTGCGCGATTTTGGATTTCTTTTCCATGGAAAAACAATGGTGGTGACTTTAATTTTTTGCTCAAATCTAAGCTCCTACTGCCCGTCCCTCCCTTCTTCCTTTTTACGGCTGGAGCCGAGAACCCTGGGCCCATGATACTTCGTTTTATCATACTGACTTAACACCCTGTTTTAAAAGCATTTTTTCAGTTATGTTTTGGTTAGACTTGGCTGAAGAGGAAATGCCGATTATTTCGATTTTAAGCGCAGTTTCGCCAAAAGTACGTCAGCGCACTTTATGAAAAATACAGAAGTGCGAACATCTTCCATTCGGCGACTTTTGATATTTCCAAGAAGTGAGCTTAGCGCACTATTGACATTTCCCCGAAGTGAGCGTAGCGCACTTTCGAACATTTCACCAGTTGAGCGGTCCTGGCACACTTTACATTTTACCGAGGCGCGAGCGTAACTTAGAAACAGGCGGTTTGCGCAAGGCACTGTTTTAAGCGTCCCTTTGTTGATTTTCTAACGGGCTCACATAGCTCAAATATTACAAAAACTTGAAATGTACATCAAATTGCAACAGACTTAAAAATACAACTCAACATTAAAATTACAACATAAAATTGCACTGATTTATAATAAATCTAAAAAAATAAATGAAGTGCATGATCTGAGTAGAATATTAAAATGGTAGTGTATGTAATACATGTATAATTGACATGAATTTATTCGTGCTGCAACAACATGAACTGCATGATACGGTTGGACCCGCAGTTTACGTGACTGCCTTAGTCAGGCAAGGGATAGTTGGAGACCTGCTAAGGCATAAACAAAAAACTCCGTAAAAAATAATGTTTTGAATTTAAGAGGTTACAATAATATTGAATGGGGCTGTGTGTTGAAAGCGCTTGGTTTTATGGCGCAGTTTGTGAAATTCTCCCCATATCTAAGATTTCTGCCATGAATGGACTTCCTAGAAGGGTGCATCAAATGCTTGGTTCTCTCATTATATCACTAACCAGAAGCAAACTTTCTGCAGTGGTCACCCCTTCTGTCATGTAAAGAACCTGAGACGAATAAACCAGTTGATTCGTCTCAGGGTCTCCAGAAAGAATAAGCCCACAGAAAGTTGTAGCGCCTCACGAATTGATCCTGGCCCAAAATGGTTTTTACAAGCTCTCATTTGATTTTTTCAAGATCATTGTACTGTTATCTACAGTTAAACCTGTTATTTTTGGTCACAAAACACACGCACGGCATCAACAGGGGTTGGGGTTGGTTGACCGACCATCATCTTCGTCAAAATATATACCTGTCAATTATTGTTGGGGGGAGGAGGGTATTATATACCCCTCCATTGACCAACCCCCGGGGTTATAGCTATGTATGGGATTTCTGGTATATTGAACGCGACTTTCGAACGTGTCGTAGGTTGGGGGGCCAGAGTAACAACGAACGTAGATATTCTCAGATATCTCACGGCCCCACATCGTTTTTGATCACTACTTAACTACACCTCTGATTAAACTAAAACTCTAAAGTGTCGATAGTGCTATCTATTAACACGGTAAAGTAAAGCATATGACCTTTTCTGTAGCACACCCCCGGGATTGCACATATCATGCTCATTTTTTTTATCGAAATTTCGATTTTGGTTCTGGTTGGATTTACTGAGTTTAGTTGGAATATTTCCCACCTAATTAGCCCGGCTGTCGGTGAAGTAAATTTGTTTAGAGCCCACATTTTAAGGCAGCCTTCAGAAGATTCAAATATTTTTCATGGGCGTCTATTTATCAAAATAGTCAACTAAAATCAAATTAAAGATAGTCACATAAACTCATGCCCAGTTTAGAATTTTTATTAGGCTCTAATGTTTATTTTTTTAATCTATCTTGTTCCCCATTCGCCAGTGGAGTTTTATTTCTTCACTACTTTTTTAATAAGTCTATACATTAAAAAAAACAGTTGAAGATGGAATTGACAAAATAGACTATATCCCTTATTGTCAAGAGAACCAACATAAAAATACCCAGCTAAAAACCTGATGTGCGATATATACTCAAACTTGAATGCAACCATTTCAAATCAATAGCAATGAGTGTAAATAAGTTTGTGGATGCAAGCTCACCAAAAAAACATAATTGGTTAAATGCCAGGAAGCAATAAAACTTCATAGTTATGCACATTAAACCTTAATTCTGGAGCAATTTCAATTTTTTAGAATACTCTGGAAATTGGGTTTACTTTACTTTAAAAAGCTGTAAATATGGAATATCATGTTGTTTACAAATGTCTAATTTGAAACTTCTTTGGGCTCATCAAAGCAAAACCTCTGTTTTAGTTGTTTATTGGTTGCATAATTTCCCTATTTTAATAGCCATAATAGTTCTACATAGAAAAACTTTAACTATCGTCATTACACAAAAACAGGCCTCAAGACTAGTCATAGGCGACTTGGCACAATGTGCTTTTACAGTGCAATTACTTATTGTCAAGATTAAATTTTTATTTCCTTTTCATTTCATTTATGCAGGAAATTCCAAGATAAAAACACAAAACGTAAGGCCTACACATCTACAATATTACAAACACGTATTTCCACGGTAGACAATCAAGACCGTGACAGTAAATACCATACATGATATTGGTACCTTCCAGTCCTGCCCCTATTTACGCTCCTGTCATGGGTCTCGAAAGTTTTACTTCAGTATTTTTTAATAGAATTTCTATCATTTCGATCATGTCGCAACATGTTACTATTTTATTAAGTGCCGTAGCAGAAAGGTTAATGACAAATACCATATGTGATCTTTGTTGGGTTGCTTTAGTCTTAATCGGATGGAGGTTAAGTTAGGATAGTCTATACTTGTTATAGACATGCAAAAACATTTGAAGTTAAAAAAAAAAATTTTAGTATTTTTTTAAATTTAATACTACAGTATAAGGCTAGGCCACAGATAGTTTTTAACCGTTTTTTCAGTTTCCGCTAAGCTTTCTTTCTAGAGCCACCGTCAAATTCATCTGCAACGGTACATTCATCTCACATCACGATGGTTCATTATAAAGTATATAGAAAAATGATGTTAAAACGCCGACATTATTAATAACGTTGAGTCATCAACCCCCGGTTTTAAAAATCAATTTCCCCTTTTTTTTAAAAGAATTATAATTTGTTTTTTAAAAAAAAAAATCGAGTTCTGCCTTATACTCATGAACCAATACGACCTACAACCGTTACAAAATGTTACCTAATCTTCGACCTTTAACAACCCTTTAAAATACGGGCAACCCCTATTTTCAATCTTCCAAGCTTTATTACTTATATTCAACATAAAATTAAATTTTGGAAAAAAAAAACTGTAAATAAACAGTAGTTATGTAACTAAAATTATGTATAGTGTAAGTGGATATGGTAAAAGACTTGCTCCCTTCTTCGATCTCAGTATGACTTACTTGTATAAAATGTACCTATTATGATAGTAATTGTTGATGTTAGTTATATATCGACATTATTACAATATAAAAAGTGTACCCATTTCAAAGCTATTTCTTTACGGTTTGTCTTTTTTTCAAAATTGCCTAAAATAATCCTCTTTACAAGTATGTGGCAATGAACATACAAAACGTTTTTATGCTGGCAATGCTAGAAATGGTATTAATAACGTTTAAATTATGGACATTGTTTAACAAGTGAAAAAAGAATATAATGTTGAGCTGAGATGTCCGGAGTTATTTTTCGTCCCTGCAAGGTTTCGCTTTTTACGGGTCCCATTCTTTTTATGTTCGTTGTGATCCCAGCTGCCAGTTAAAACGTACGTTTTCCTTTACCAGTTTTTTTAATTTTGCATGATATACATGTACCTACAAACAAATAATTACCCTGTAGTGGGTGCAGTGTATGAATTATCTAACACTTTCCAAAAGTAGGCCCGTTAATGCCCACGTTAATGATTGAGTTGGTGAGTGCGTTTGGAGTTTGCTGGAGCAGCCTGGAGTGTATGACTGATAGGAAGCAGCATCGTTTGTCCCCTATATACACGATATAGCTTAAAGTCCATGCAATGTTTTTACCATCGTATATCTTGTCCGTGGAAGGGACTTTGGCCATGGGATCAAAGGAAAAAATTGTT
>JAMKCH010050061.1:0-21312 GCA_023653785.1 Ophioderma brevispina
ATCATTATGAAATTAAAAATCTCCACCCCCCCACCCATATTTTCGCACCATTTACATAATCAAACATGCAAATATATTGCCAAACACATATAAAAAAAATTGGCCATGAGAAATACCCGAGTGCGCTGAGAAACCTGTGTAAAACGTGGATACTCCGCGACGGTGCAGACAGCGGATGTGTGTAACAGTTATGGAATAAGAAATTATTCCCAAATCCGGTTAATCGGGCCTGTGAAGTGGTTTCCCCGTCATCTTACTGGACTGTTTATATAGCTATGGGGTATAAGTACAACATGTGATGTAACTTCTTTAATTTAGTGTGGAGAAGATGGGCTTTCTGTAAACACACAGAATGTGCAAATGGGGCAGGGACCTAAAAAAAAAGGAGGAAGGAAGGAAAAGGAAAATTGGCAGTGTTTTGAAAAGCAAAAGGTTTTCATCCTACATTTAATGGTCCTTGCCAGGATGAAACAACGGTCTTGGACTATTATCCATCATCTATAGGGCACTTCGGGCAGAAGATTGGCATTCACGTGGACTCTTTTCCTCAGCACCTCCATCCGGGGATCACTGTCAACAGCAACTTAGGGGAGGTTCACGAGCCAGTCCCCATGCATATTGCACGTGCGAAGTGCAGCTGTGAACCTGGTGTGTTAGTAACTCGACTACCCTCTCACCTATTTAGTCCATGGGCCAGAGAGCTTTTCACTACCTAAGAAGTGTACAAAAGGAGTTTGTTACCAGGTGTAGGCAACCAATGGGGATATACCAAAAGGCATGCTAGAAAATTTAGATGAGTAGCTTATGTCCAGCTAGGGGTCACTTAAAGGTCATTTGAGGGTGGTCATATAGGGGCTAAAAATGAAAACTGCCTCCAATCATATTTCAAACACATACCAACATGCTGATATGATCCAGAGAGTAAAAGTGTACAGTCAAATTTTCTGTGACCTTTAGTTAAGGGAATACAGCAGAAAATAGGTCAAAGGTCAAATCAGAAGTGGTAAAATATGTGTAGTCCTGTATATAATTTTCATCAACTAGGGGGTGGGAGGGGGGGGTGGGGTGGGGGGGGTGTGGGGGGGGGTTGGAGTGTGTGGGGGGTGAGGGGGGGGGGGGTGGGGTGGGGGTTGGTAGGGCGTGTGGTGGTGAGGGGTTTGATTCTATTTTTTACACAGTACAAATAGCTTCAGCATGGCGGAAATTGTGGATGAGAAACACGTCCAACCACCACGCTTTGAGAGAGGCGTGGGGGGGGGTGGTTGGGGCCGGGGTTGTTTAAACCCCAACAGTAAAGAAAAAAGAGGTTTGAAAACAAAAGATTAGGATTAAACGGAATGTGCCCAAATGGATGAGAAGATTGCTGTGTTCGTCCGGACCCATCAGCGTACGACACTGTGAATCACAGATGCCTACTCCACATAAAAATTCTGGAAATTACCAAGGACATTAGCTTGACTGAGCTTATCCGAGGGGATTGACTGAGCTAATCAAGGGATGTTCTTTGTTCAGCTAGGAGCAAAGAAGGACCGATGGCGTAGGATAAAGAATGTCTACCACAAGGGAGGGCTTGCAAATCTCATGTCAACATTTATAACAACGACAACATAGTGCAGTGCAGGAACCTGTCGTTTTATTATGCAGACGATCTTGGAATTAGCGCACAAGATGCCGACTTTACAGGTGTTGAAGAGAGACTCTCCAAAGCTTTGGATAAACTCACTCCTTATTATGAGAAAAACCACCTTCGTGCAACATCCCAGACAAAGATGCATAGGTGTGAGAGTACCGGAGTAGCTACCCGCAGTTAAATAAGACACATTTTTAATAGTGGCCGAAATGAGGGCGCTAAACCGTGGTCTCTGTTTAGATTTTCTGTTTTTTTAAATCATTATGAAATTAAAAGCCTCCAACCCCCCCATATTTTCGCACATTTAAATAAAAACATGCAAAATATATGCCAAAACACATCTAAAAAAAATTGGCCATGAGAAATACCCGAGTGCGCTGAGAACTGTGTAACACGGGCTACTCCGCGACGGTGCCGACAGCGGCTGTGTGTACACAGTTTATTGATAGAAATTTCCCACATCGCGTTAATCGGCCTGTGAAGTGGTTTCACCGTCATCTACTTGACTGTTTTATAATATTATGGGGTATTACCAATCCACATGATAATTCTTTTTTAGTGTGTCGAATGATGGGCTTTCCTGTAACACACAGATTTTGCAACAATGGGAAGGGGACCTTAAAAAAGGAGGAAATTGGAGATGTTTTGAAAAGCAAAAGGTTTTAATCCCTCATTTATATGGTCCTTTGCCAGGATTGAAACAAGTCTTGCGACTTATTAATCCATCATCTACAGTGGCACTTCAGCACTGAGGATTGGCATCACGTGGATCTTTGCCTCCAGCAGCCTCCTCGGGGTCAATGTCAAAAGCCACCTTAGGGGAGGTTTCACCAGAAGTCCCCAAAGCATATTGCCACGTGCGAAGTGCAGCTGTGAACGGGTGTTAGTAACTCGACTACACCTATCCACATTTAGTCCATGGGCCAGAAGGGTGTTCACTACCTAAGAGGGTTACAAAATTGATTTGGGGTTACCAGTGTGTAGGCAACACATGGGGATATACCAAAAAGGCATGCTAGAAAATTCAGCGAGTAGCTATGTCCAGCTAGGGGTCACTAAAGGTCATGTGGGGTGGTCTATCATGTGGGATAAAAAGTGAACTGATCCAATCAATTTCAAACCCATACCAACATGCTGATATGCTCCAAGAGATTAAAAAGTGTACAGTCATACTTTGCTTTGACCTTTAGTAAAGGGTACAGCAGAAATAGGTCCAAAGTCAAATCAGAGTGGTAAAAATATGTCTAGTCCTAGTATATAATTTTCAATCAAATAAGGATTATATTTTTTCACACAGTACAAATTAGTTTCAGCTATGGCGGAAATCCTGTGGATGGGAAAAAAACACGTCCACCACAGTTTTGACGAGGGGGGGGGGGGTGGGGGCGTTTACCCCACAGTAAAGAAAAAAGGAGGTTGGAAAACAAAAAATTTAGGTTAAACGGAATGTGCCCAATTGGATGAGATTGGCTGTGTTCGTCGACCTATCAACAGCGTACGACACTGTTAATCACAGATGCCTACTCCATAAAATTCTGGAAATTACAAGGACATTCCGGTTGACTGAGCTTATCCGCGGTTGATGGCAAAAAGGAGTTCTTTGTTCAGCTAGGAGCAAAGAAGAGCAGAGGAGTAGGCTCAAAAGAATGGTCTACCACAAGGGGTGTGCTTGCACCTCTCCTGTTCAACAGTTTATATACAAACGACCAACCTAGGAGTGCAGGAACCTGTCGTTTTATTATGCAGACGATCTTGGAATTAGCGACAAGATGGCGACTTTACAGTTGTTGAAGAGAGACCTCTCCAAAGCTTTGGATAAACTCCATATTATGAGGAAACCAAAACTATGTGCAAATACCTCCAAGCACAAGTGTGTCTTTCCGTCTACGCAAACCGTGAAAGCAAAACGTCAGCTTAAAGTCGCTGGTCTGGAACACCCCTGGAGCACTGTGATAACCCTGTCTACCTAGGAGTTACTTTGGGCCGCCAGTCTCTCTTAATAAAACCACTCGACGAAGACGAAAAGTAAAGTATGTTCACGCAACAACATCTTGAACAAACTCACTGGCACAAGATGGGTGCTCGCCCACATACCTAAGATCGACAGCACTTGCCCTGGACTACTCAGTTGCAGAATATGCTGCCCTTATGGGGAAAGATCAACCCATGCCAAGAAGCTTGATTCAGCATTAAATACGCCTCCTGCCGGCTTATTAGAGGAGGCTCTCGTCAAACACACGGAAAACTTTAAATCAAAGCAGGAATTGCTCACCAGACATCCGTCGTAGCGAGCGAGCATGCAAGAGCGTAGCTGCCGAATATTCTACTGGAAGCACCATATGTTGGACAGATACCCACATGCCAATCGCCTTAAATCCAGAGAAAGTTTTTTAAGCAAAGTCCAAGCCTCTTGAAACAGTCTCTAAGGAGATCAAGAGAGTCAGTCGCCTTGTGGAAAGAACGGGATTGCCATAAAACCAAGTAACATCTATGGCATTGAACCTAGTGAGCAATCTTCCCAATTTCCTTGAAGCTGTCTCCTCATGGGCTGAATGGCAAATACCTCAACAGACGAGAACTAGAATGGCCGATCTAAGGTTTCCTTGCAGGAGTGGGGCTATCTGAAAGAGATCAGGACATACCTGTGGTTGTGGAACAGCACCACCAGATAATGGAACATCTCTTGGTCTGCCAACTGCTGGAGAAACAATGCACAAACAAGGGACCTTCCGGAATCAGTGAAGTAGCCAGAAGTTGTATCCATTCTTGCTGGATCATACTTGAGAATCAAAGTGTTGGACACGATAAGAAGAATGGCAGGCATGATTTTTTTAAACCCTTTCATTCCAAGTTACTCATGGACGATCCTAGCACAGCAAGTCTTGGAGTACTGCATTATTCGTCCCAGATGAGGACATAAAGAGATATCACCGACCTTAGATATCGTCCCCGAAAGTATTGTTGCCTTTCCATAAACAACAGTCTTGTCTTCCCAGTATCAGGGCGGCCTCCACCCAAAGCTGTCGACTCTTCCAAGGAACGACAGGGAACGTCACCACGTCTCCTTACAAACTTTAACTCTCATCCAACTTCCAAAGATAAAAACTCTGCATTCATCTGAAACATGAAATTTCGGTCACCATGTTTCCACTACCGGTGTTGCCAACACCACCTTTACCGGGCCTGATGGTTAAGAGGCTGTCGTTGTGGTTCTTTATCAAGTTTGACTTAGGTTCACATACTGCCCCAAAAACCGTGCATGGAAATTTTTGGAAGACAATTTCCAAATCTCCACAGAGCAGATAGTTAATAAACCTGTTTTATGGGGTGGTTGTCACCCGGGGGTCATACCGTTATGGGTACTAACCATCCCATTGCCAGTGGGGAGAGCGTGGCCTAGCCGGTAGGGTGCTTCCTCTGGCGCAAATTTCCCCTCAAAATTCCCGCTTCGAAATCCGGTGGGGTCGGGCACTTGCTGAGATTTAGTCGGGTAATATCAATTCTGGATTTGATATGTATACAGCTATTGATTAAATACAGAATTACCGCTCTCTCCTCAATGGTTCACTTTGAATTGGACAATGGATCATGAAAGCATCCCGTCCTTCGGAGGGGACGTTAACCGTCGGTCCCATGTAAAGAGAGTCACAAAAACTGTAAATGTACATCGCAGTCAGTGTCGAATAAGAGTAGGTGAAAACCCCTGACGTTCCCAATCAGCCCCAGCATCAAATAGCGGGCATGTTGGAGCGCCGTATCATGGATACACGCGGCCCCGGATCAGCACACTAGCTGAATAAATCCTGACACCACCACAAGCCACTACCAATGAATTGTGGATACGAGCAAACAAAAATTCACAGTTGCCCACGGCATTTGTTTGCATTTGATACAGCAATGGGGCTTACCCAACATAGCTAGAATTGATTCTGGGATATGCAAGCAATCAATTTGCCCCCCATGGCACGAGCCTTTTGCACATTTGATACTCGCCGGCATGTTGAGATACTGAATAACCACTCTTTGACATTTTCTACAAAGACCCAATGTTAAAGCAAATCTAATCCTCTTAAGCTGTTTAAACCATGTGTAGCTCTAACTGAGGTATTGAAAATTTGCACTTCTTTTTTAGACTTACCAGTATTCAAATGATTGTCACTCAACCATGAAGACAACCAATTCTTATGATTTTGGGGTCATGATACAGAGGAATAAAACTGAGCTTTTCACTGATATACACAAATGGTGATAAAATGTTCAATTTTAAATGAAAAAGGCATGTCTGAAACAAAAATTCCAAAACTTTTTGAGTTTTTTGGAGTTTAGGAAATGGATTATGGTTGGTCGGTGGCGCTTCCAACCCAGGGCCTTCCCGGTGCAAGGGACTCAAAAAAATATGGGTCTTTGGGTTAGAGACAGCCAAATTAAAAGTTGTTTTTTAAATGGCGTCTCGGGGATAACGTTTTCAATAGTTCTCCCCAAAATAGGGGGTCTTTGGATTACAGTGGTAAAAGTTTCAAAAATATGGGGGATGGGGTAGTATTTTGAAAAAAATATATGGGTCAATGGGTGACAACGAGGCTGAAACTGGGGCTCTTCAACACTCTTACTAGCGTCACCTTCAAAATTGGGGTGCCTCCCCCAGGAGTGAGATCTGCTACGCGTCTGTCTGGTACAGCAATGCGTTGTTATGATTGATATATGGGGACTGAATTAGCATTAAGTGGGGAGGGCAGTCGGATGTTTGTTAGCAGTGTTTTGAGGACCAAAAAGGTCCACGGGTCATCTATAAGTCAACTTGCATAGAAATGCCTTATGACCCCAAATTTGGTCAAGTACCACTGACCTGAGCACAGAACAAAATCTGAGGTCAAATGTCCAAACACATAGTTAAAGGTCACACACAGGGAATGCACTATAGTTTAAAGATATTTAGATTGGAGCTTGGAGACATTGTTTGTAAGTTGGTTGACCAAATATGCTTT
Organism: Ophioderma brevispina; assembly: GCA_023653785.1. Taxonomy (NCBI): domain Eukaryota; kingdom Metazoa; phylum Echinodermata; class Ophiuroidea; order Amphilepidida; family Ophiodermatidae; genus Ophioderma; species Ophioderma brevispina. The sequence continues at coordinate 6,616 of JAMKCH010050061.1, forward strand.
GTATGTGAAATGGCTTGTTTGTGTATAGTTTCTTATCTTATTAATATGTGATTAAATTAGCACGGGGGGTAGCTTCAGTGGGGGGATAAAGCTCTCAGGGGAAAGGAAGAAATATCTTGTAAAAATTGGTATTTTTTAAGTCCCCCATAAATAAAAACATGTGTTAAAAGCAATTCTGTCTCTTTTAAGATACAAACAAACATTTTCCATGCCGTGATATGTATAAAATGCTTAAATGACATTTTTAAAAGTAAATTTAGGCTTTCATTAACGCAATTCCATTAAAAACATTAATAACTTGCTCGTTAGAGTACCCAAGCCACCTGTAAAAGCCATTTAATTTTACCCCAAAATTAATTTTATTATTTTGTTGTTCATATTGTGTATATCAATTATTAATAGAGGATTTGAACACTCTTCAACAAACGACTCGAATTCTGAGACTAAGCTACTCCTTAGAATTACCTAAAGAATGGCAGTTATACACTAGAGACATGTAGCTTTAAAAAATGTAGAATTTGTACCCTTTAGATAGGCACACCGTTTTTGGTGCTGGACAAGGCTATTTGGGGAATAGTATTCTGCCGAAGCTCGCTCACCCCGAAAGGCTTCCCTTGGATATCTATAGACTGCTGGTAACCACTCTTTGTTGATGTCAATTCTGTAGTGTCAAGCTGCGTTACACCTTGCCCGATGTTCGTTACTATATTTGGGATTTTGGGTTGCCGAGCCCTAGGAGACCCTATTATATAGGAAAAAAGCCCTTAAAGCAGCATTATTTGCCCCAATTGGCTGATCGAATTAAAAAAGCTCATGAATTCCTTAATTTTACTATACAGCGAGGAACACATCAGTTTTTGAGCATTTTTGTTCTGCGAACCTTTTAGTTCGTAGACGAAATTTGAAAAATAAAATGCACCTTGAAAATTAAGATCTTGCCCACCCTTTCAAAAATCGCTAGGACTGAACGAGATCAAACACAACATCTACAAAATGGACACAAGAATAATGCACACTACACGGACCCTGACGTATTGATAAGAGCCGCTCATGTCGAAACACATTGTTCCTCAATTTCCTTCCAGGACCTGATTTGTCATAGGTGATCGCATGTTTTGTGAAGTTAAAATAATTGGAATCGGTTTACGGGATGGCTTTTGCAGCAAACGGTTTTCACACAAGTAACGAATGAAAGAAATGGCCGTACCATGACCCTTTACACCATAGAATCTATATACATGTATCCATGGTGTTTACTTCTTGCCAGTGACTGTATTCCACCTGATATGCACAGTGATAAATAAATAGTATAGGTGTCATTGGCATTCTTGTACTAGCCTTATAATGAATAGCGTAATTGTGTATTACATCTTGCAATGTGATTCTTTTGCTTTGTCCTTAGATTTGTCTATAACAATAAGTTTTTTTTTGGCGCAAATAGCCTAAGTAGCGGAAGGCGCCATTACAATCCAACAAACAACAACAACGACTGCAATTCCATGTCACAGGTGCCCTGGGTATATATAGTTATCAGTTGTGATGTAGCCTTTTGAATGTTATTAAAGAAATAACAGCAATTTTTGAAGAGCGCCCACCAATTTTCAAAATTGATATATTTGAACAGTTATGTTGGTAATTGTCTTGGAAACTATGCTGCGAATGGGATGCTAAGGAAATCCGTATTTATTCATAAAATAAGCGAGTTGTTATTTAGACTTGGATCCCAGATTGCACCTAACGGCAGAGGTGGAAATGCCAAGTTTATGTCCGTCCATGATGGAAATAATGCCACCTCAAGAAGATGACCTAATTAACTTGACTTGCTTGAACAATAAACAACATAATGGATGCGCTGGACACGTATATGGTTACTATTTACCGGCTATTTTTTATATTGGAATGCCGTTTCCAGCAGCCGTTGAAAGTATTCTCGGAGATTCCGGATATTGATTATTCTTACCATTCACAGGTATAGTTTCCTAGCCAGTTACACATACCACCGTTGTAAAAAATATCATGTTTTTTTGATGAGGCAAATTGAATGGCTGGCTAGGGTGAGACATTGTACCAAAGATATAGTTGCCTTATTAGTGGCCTATGTTAGATGTGTAGAAGTCCTTACCGAAATTTTCCATCCCACATGTCTTGTTTCGAAGGTCTCCGACCCCCAACCCTGTCTTTCTCGCATAAGTAACCCGTGTACCACTTGCGGTGCTTATGCCACACACACCCCACAATTTTTTTTCAAATCACACTAACATTTTGAACCCTACCAACCCCTAACCCTACCCTATGCACACAAAGTAGAGGGTTAATTAGGAAATTACAATATTATACAGAACATTACTCATTATTAACAAGGATTGTGGAGATAATCATTTAACACAATCATGTTTGGAATCTTAACGTTACTCAGTCCCCATAGAGGAATGGTTAAATATAACCAAACATCTCAAATATCTCCGCAAAGAAGGTTTCTATGGATTTTTTTGCATCAGAGTGGTCCGTACTTTTGTTTTGTTTTGAATATGTATTGGAATTGGGTCTGAACCTAGGAACTAGAGGAAAAAGACATGTTTATCCGGTACTCGGAGACACGAAAAGCTTGGTCGCATCCATTTTTCGCACAATGCCTTTCGATATTGCGTCAGTCTTGAAAATTTTTAAAACACTGGTTTCAATTACGCAAAAACTTTTTTTTCTTCATCTTCTAGCTCTTGAAAAGAAATTTGGACCAAAAACGTGCTTCGAACGAGCCAATTCCTGCCAAAAACGTCAGGTATACTTGTGTTGGGGGCACGATATGCTCGATTTGAGCATTTGAGTTTCCCAGGAATTATTACGTGTATTTTCTATGGCAGCCTTCGGTCGCAGTGAACTTACAAATCACCCTCGTATACCTTCGTTCAATACATCTATAGTAATATCCTGTAATCATGGATTAACCCGCTCCAAAGAGTGTGTGATTTCCAATAACGGTCATTTCGGTTATGTTAAAATTTATAAAATGACCATTATTACATGCAACTTAAGACACATAGAATGTATTGATTAATATTTATTGGCTATTCAGTGTAACTCCGGAATTGAGTTACACAGTAACATCAACAAAAAATGTCCTTCCATATATGCGCACAACACCAATCTTGAGATTCAGCTTTTCCTTACAAGTTCGAGATGTCTGTCAGACGATTCTATTTCTTCGAATCATTTAGAAATCAAATGTATTAGTATAGAGCAGTTTTGCCAGGGCCCTACGCAGAATTATTTTGAAACAGCTTGAAAACGTGACCTTTTTGGTAAAAGCGGACCCTCGACCTCCCCCCCCCCCCACCCAATGGTCTTTTTACTTATCTCATCACCGAAAAGTGGACATATTTATAAAAAAGATTCAGCAAAAAAGGACCTTTGTGGAAATATGGTACCCCTGCGGGAAAAATAGGGTCTTTTCCTGGGTCCTTCAGATAAAATGTACCCAAAAAACGGGGGTCATTCGGTACAGTGAATAAATTGGGGTCATCCAGTATGACAAATTAAGAGGGGAGCAACGGGTAGGATAGAACAATGAAGTTAAAATAGGAAGTGCCTCTTTTCCAGAGTTCAAATTGCCATGAAATTATAAAATTTTTAAAATGTGCACGTAGATCCAAAATTTTGCATTTGGGTGTGAAATTCTTTTTAAAAAAGTGGATAATTTTATGCAAACTTGTGATAAAAGTGGATAGCAGGAAAGAAGAAAATGGGGGCCATTGAGTATGTGAACTTTTAAAACGGGGGTCATTGGTAACTAGCCGGGGTAATAGGTAGGACAGCAGCATAACAAAGTCGGTCAAGCATTCTAGACATAATCAAAGTCGGCATCTCACAGACCTTGACTACGCAGCTCTAACAGGGGATGTGATATGTGCTGCACAATACTACTACAAAGATCATTTGAGAAAAAGCCTTTTACATCTACATGCAAAAAACGAGACGGATGGAATGCAGGACGTCAGGAGGAAGAGAATCATCAAGCTTTCTGCACTACACACGGTACCCAATTCAAAAAGGTTTAGACCTACAGTACCTCGGGTCCTTGTTGGACAGTAAGAAAAGGAACTCAAGAAGTTAAAGGGCCGTGGTCTGATCGCTAATAGCCATCGTCCCCATACTCCAAGATTTTACCTGAAGTGGTCAACATTGGTATTGGAGAAAGCTACTATTTTCTCATTTACCCTGTGACATCTTAGGGCTACGGATATTTGTTGTTTGGAAGGTATGAGCGAAAAATGTTACCCATTTGGTCGACCGATATTAATTTTACACATATAGGGTTAGAAAATCATGTTTTTAGCTCTCACATGAAAACGGGTGAAATATCAGCGTAAAACTCTACAGATGGGGATTTAGGGGTTGAAGACCATTCTATCAAGATGAAAACTTTATTAACTTAACTCGGGTCGTCTCCTTTTAATATATTGTATAATACCAAAAATATAGGCAAAAATGGCACACATGTTAGGCAAATTAGACATGTCTTGCCATGCTTCCTTTTTTATACCTTTTGTTGTTGTTTGGGAGGGTTGGTACAACAAGTTACAGCAAGAAAACATTCTGTAGCAATTTGTCCAGGTCATACTGTAGATTGAGTGGACTAAAGTAGCAGGTCTTTATCATGATTTGTATTAGTTACAGAAAGGACTAAAGGACATCGAACCACTAACGGGGGGGGGGGGGTCGTGAATCTATTACTATCCAATTGACCACATGAAACCGATTCTTGCGAGAAGCCGAAAAATTTACCATACATAATGAACGTCATTAGATATTACTGTAACACCATTAGTATGTGACGATAGGTGGCTCAATTTCACGATATGTTTACACGAAGAAATACCTTGGGTTTGTAAACAAAACCCGGAAATTGAATATTTTAGTTTTTTGATGTATGCAGGTACACTAAAATTGTTCTTAACGGTACTACATCATACTACATACTAGATTTGTAAGCGCCTATGCATAAAGCTCTAGGCGCTATGAACATACAACGACCAAAGTCAGTAAAAAAGGGGGAAAGGTATACCAAGCCAAAAGAACAGAATTAATTGGATATAAATAAGATTTGAGATGTTGTTTTTGAAAATACTCAGTGTGGGTGCTTCCCTGATATCACGAGGTAATGAATTCCAAACGTGGGCAGTATGTTGTAAAGGCATTGTCGCCATAGATCTCCTTGTGAAAGGGATTTTAGGTCTTGTATTATCAGCAGCAGACCGAAGTTTGCAAATGGAGCTGGGAGTAGGGTATATTTGTGAATGTTATTTTGCAAATATGCTGAGAAAACCATTAATACTTGGAGATGATTGTGCCTAACTTGAAGTTGACTCTCTCCCTAACTGGCAACCAATGGAGATCGGCAAGAAAAGGTGTAATGTGTTTCGCTTCGATTATGCCATTATGAGACCAACTGCCTTGTTCTGAATGCGTTGAGTTTGGAGAAATTGCTATTTGTAATGCCAGCAATGTAGAGAGTTACTCATAGTCAAGGTCGGGATAGTATCAAGCCCGGATAATGTGGATGACATATTCCTTGTCCCGGAAACGCCCGTATCCGAGCCAATATTTTCAGTTGAAAAAGTTAAGTGTTTGCAGAGTCCTAGAAACCGGTATGTCCGTGAATGAACGGATGTTGTAATATGGACAACCAAAAAGCAGGCCCGTACGCAGGGGTACCCTATTCCACAAAAGGGTCATTTTTGTGCTTATATTTTGATAAATATGTCCACTTTTTGGTGATGAGATAATTACAAAAAAGACCATTGGGGGGGGGGGGGGTCCGCTTTTACCAAAAAGGTCAACTTTTTCAAAGTCCCGAGACCACCCTAAATAATCTGCGTAGGGCCCTGGCAAACTGCTTCTAATACTACTATAGTTGATCAAATGTCGCAGAAATAGAGCGTCTGACAGACATCTCCAACTTGTAAGACAAGCTGAATCTCAAGATTGGTGTTGTGCGCATATTGGAAGGACATTTTGTGTTGATGTTTCTAGTGTACTCAGGTCTGGGACATTACATTTGAGCAATATGTGGTTCGACATGAGCGGCTCTTGTCAATACGTCAGGTGTACGTGTAGTGTGCATTTTCTTGTGTACAATTTGTAGGGTTCGTACGCGGACCTGGGTGCAGTCTAGCGATTTTTGAAATGGCGCCAAAATTGAATTTTCAGTGCCTTATTTTTCAATTCGTCTACGAACTCAAAGTCGCAGAAAACAGAAATTGATCTCGGATGTTTTCATAAGGTGACACCCATTCTTTCTGAACCTTTGGAATTCGAAACCTTCACGGATAAACCCTTAAACCGTGTGGTTTATTCCGGTGAAGGTTTCTGAATTCATAAGGGTGTCATAAAAGAAGGGTGTCACCTAATGGAAACACCATTGTTTCTCCTGACTGTAAAAATGAAGGAATTCATAAGCGTTTTTAAAGAAGCGCTCAGCAAATTGAGGCAAAATATTGTCGATTTAGGATTTTCCCCATCCGCTCCATTGCAGGCGCTCGGCAACCCTAAATCCCAAATCTAGTATCTGAACATCGGGCGCCCCCCCAGGTGTAACGCAGCTTGCCAACCACCGTATTGCCATCACCAGAATATGGCCATTTAACAATGGTTATAGCAGTCTACAGATATCCATGGGGAGCCTTTTCGGGGTGAGCGAGCTTTGCAGACACATTCCCCAAAGTGGAGAGGGGTAGTCGAGGTACTAACCACAGGTTCACAGCCTGCCACTTCGCACGTGCAATATAATATGCTTGGGGACTGATGTGACACCTCCCCTAAGGTGGTCTTGACAGTGATCCGCCGGAGGATAATAACCCGACGTTCAGTGGAGGTGCTGAGATGAGGATCCACGTGATCCAATCTTCAGTACCGTAAGTGCCACTCTAGATGATGGATAAATCAGTCACAAGACTTGTTCATCCTGGGAAGGACCATATAAATGTAGGACGAAAACCTTTTGCTTTTCAAACATCTGCCAATTTCCTCCATTATATGACCAGGCGGAATTGCTAGTTTGTCGTTTTCACAGAGTTACTTATTCGCACAACGTTTTACATAACAAGGTATTATGGTACGTATTTCTCATTGTGGGGCAATATTACTATTTTTTTTATTTTCACATAGTGACGTATTTTAAAATGTAATAATATTTTAGGCAGAACACATGAATGAGTTATACGTGATCAGTAAAATATAATTTCAATCTGGGTATATGTCCATTATTTTAATCATGTTCTGTTTGACAAATTATGTTTAAATCAATAGGATATATGAGATTAAAATCGCAACAATTTCAAAGCCGCTTTTTCGAGAGTACGTTGGTAATGTGATGCGGCCGGACGATTGCTTTGAAAGGCACCTCTGAATTTTTGAAAATTTTGAGACATTTTGTATAGTTACGTTGGTATTTTAGTTTTATTAAGCTAGTACTTGTGACGTAAAGACAAACTCTCTACTTATTAAAATAGAATTTTCTATATGGATACTTTCTACTCCGTATCTAATTCAACGGTCGCTGGAATGTCTTTAATCTGCGTCTGCGTCTTGCTCAATATTTTTGGCCACTTATAGCTCGACCAAAAAATATTGGCTCAATCGGTCCAATTTTTATCAAAGGTTTGTAATTAGTCGTGTTGGTGATATATTTCGTGTGAGGGAGAATATGACCGATAGGAAAAATCGGACCGTGCTCAGTGAACCCACCTTTAAGTGCACGTAAACTAAGGGTCCGGTAAGCCCGTTTTCGTTTCTCAAGTATATAAGCTAATTAATAGCAATATTTTGAAGTGTTCGGAATATTTGGGCTTTTGCTTACCGTCGTCTACTTGAGCCATTTTGTTAACAACACACCCGAAGGGGTGGCACTACCCCTGTGAATTTCATTATTGAACATTCGATTCCTATAATTTTGTACACAGGATCGCTTAGAAATTCTTTCTTCCCATTGGTATCAAAATAGATACCAACATTCCATTTATGATGTCACTATGATTTTATAAGTTAAGGTCACCTGTGGAGACCAAATGGATTGCATTTGTAAAACTTCTATTGTTTTAGAAACCACTGTGGCTTCAAACCTAACATTCTTTCGGAAAACAATGGGTTTCTGTGGTTGAGTCAATGGAACTCCCCTTTTTCTAACAACGGGCATACGGGTGGAGGGATGGGAGAGGGCTTCTCCACTTAAGCATATTGGCACATTTTTTGAAGAGCGCCCCCATTTCAAAATTTGATATTTTGTCCAGTTACGTTGGTAATTGGTCTAGGAAACGATACCTGCGAACGAGAAGCTAAAAAATGCGTATTATCACGAAATAAGCGATTTTGTAATTAGATTGGGATCCTAGATTGGACTTACAGGCAGAGCTGGGAAATTGCTACGTCTATTGTCAGTTCCATGATGAATATGCCACCTCGAGAAAATAACCTCAACTTGACTTTCTGAACTATTAAAACAACTAATGCATGAGCGTAGACCATACATGGGCGCTATTTCCCGGCTATTTCACAGTGGGGGGGGGAGGCCCGTTTGCAGCAGCCGTTTTGAATTATTATTCGGGATCCCCGAGAATATTATTCTAAACCAAATTCCTTCGTTTGTGACACATCGACTTTTCGAGCTTACCGTTCACATGTATAGTTTAACTAGCCAGTTACCAATGCAACGTGGTAAAAATCTCTCCAAATTTTGAAAAATTGGGGGCGCCCTTCAAATGTGCTAATATTGCTTTAACAGTGGGTGCCCTATAAACAACGTGTTATCCCCAACATTGTACTCCATCCAAATTGTTCATTATATCTCTCAATACGCCCAGTGAAAAGGCTCAGGGAAACGATTTCTTTGTTCATGTTTTAACTTTAAATCAGGTGTATAAGGGGTGTTACCATTCCAGTAAACTGAGTAATGTGAACAAACACCAAATAGGAAAAAAACGAAAGTATTGAGGGAAATTTGTCATACCGTCTCCCGCAAAGAGATATACAGCGACGGCATCTCAAAATTCGGCCACTAAACAGTGAGGGAGGCTTACACCAGTCAGAATGAACAAAGATCAATAATGTTGGGTGTTTTGAGGTCAAACTGTATGATCATGGTGCACAATATCACGCTGAAAATCTGTGATATTCACCGGGATAAGTAATTTGTTTTAATTTCAAGTCAGAATTTTGATACGCACATATAGAAGAAAATTAAAGAATCAGATAAAAAGTACTGCCTTGCATGTCTTTAATACACGGACTTCAAGCCAACCCACTTGCAGGTTATGTTCACATATTTATGCAATAAAAAAAATTAAATATGAATTTGATGATTTTTTCGATTGTTTCGGATTAGCAATCGCGGCTAATCCCTTTTAATAACACCTACTTTCCTATGGGACGTTTTTAACACAGGTTTTTGCTTGCTGCACTACTAGGTTGAAACGGTGAACCCGTTTGGCTTCTTAAAATTGTAATTGAGATGTTTTGGTGATATGATGATGCTTTAATTGGGAATGAAAACATCATTGTTAAAAATCGGGCCATGATCGGGTCGAACAAACTTTGACAGGGTTAAAGTAAAAAAGGCATTTAAATGACTCAAGTAAAGTATTTGCTTACAGTCCGTCTTAAAAATTCAAAAAAATTCGTATAAAGGTGTGTTTGGTTTGTCCACTGTCTTATGTCAGTTTTTAAACACTCTTTAGATGATTAGCAGAGGGTTTGTTTTGAATCAACTCCCATGATGCATAGCAATGTGCATATACGGACGTACTCAACTCATGTCAGAGTACTACGGATATTAAAAAGTGTTCAAAAATTTAAGAACAACAAGAAATTTCATTAATAATAAATGATAAATTAAAAAAAGAAAAAACCTAAAAAATTACTTTTTTTGTGTATTTAAAAATGAGTGTTTTAAAAGTCAGGGTTTTATGTTTAAGAATCGGATTTTTATTTGTCACATGACTCTATCGAGGGAAAATTTCCCCAAACTGGTGCATTGTGGGATTTTGACTCAATACACACCCTCTGGTGATTAACAGACAAACAGACAGAAGCATAAGAAAACAAGCATCTAAATACTAATAGCCTATGGGGCATGTCCTTCTATTCTGGGTTTTTTTGTCCCCATCGGGGGATAGATCACAATACCAAGTGTAAATTCATTAATTAAAAGGTATAAAATCATATAACCGTCGTTCCCGCAATAAATACTGGCACATTTTCGTTTGAAAAGAATAAAATGTTACTTAATTTATTTCCTCAATATCAGCGACCCAGTGCCAATTAATTTTTTTCAGTGGTATGGCGAAATATATTTCTTTTAAATTTATTATCAATTTCCTCAATTTTGAGCCAAAATGGCATTTTATGGTTTTACAAACCCCACCTTCTAGCGAATTGGTTAGTAAAGGTAAAGATAGCTGCAATTAGCCAGTACGGACACTTGCCCACCAATACCAGGAATATAATCTATGTCCATCTTTAAGGAAAATTACTATTTTCCTTGAATTTTAGCAAACATTTAGCCTTTCTCCCATCTCTAAATCACTCCTGCTGCAACCATTTTGGTACCAAACAGGTATCCCAAAGGTATCATCTGGATCCTTTTAGGAATGTTTTAAAATGTGGATTCCAAACAAAATAATGTACTAAGGTATCAAGATTTTAGTGCTTTTGGCTTTATTTGTTTAAACCCAAAAATAGGCGTTTTGGGGGCCCCAAAACCTACCTGCCAACCAATATTTTTTTTTACACAAACCATTCATTTTCTAAATCCTATATAATTGGCCTTTGAATAAAAGTGGTTGTGTTTTGTTGTACCGAGGGGAGGAGTACCGAAACTAAAGCACTTTTTTGGAAGCTTGGCCACTCCATTTATATATTCACGTCCCTTCTCGAGATGTCGAATGGATCTCATGGTATTTGCAAGTTATTCAATCATGTCTTTGATAGGTTAGGAAACACAAACTCTCATTTCATAATCTGTCTGTGGTTATTCCGAAAGGTTTTTTATCCTAGAGTCCTTTAATCCGAATTGCAATAGAAATTAGTCCGAAGGGGCGTTAGTCCGAATTCGGACTAACGACCTTCGGAACAATAATCTTTATTTCTTTTTCGGACACACGACCCTTCGGATTAATTCTTCGGAACGTAAACTTCTTGGGAACAAGAACCCTTTTAAAATGCATTTTCCGACAAACGCCCCTTCGGAGTAAAACTCTTTCGGAGAAAAGACACATTACTTATTTTCGGATCATGCCCCCTTCGGACAAAACGCCCCTTCGGACAAATTGGCCCTTCGTAGAAAAAGGGGAGAAACGACAATTCGGAGAAATCGCCCTTCGGATTAAAACACCTTCGTAGATATATAACCTTGGGATCAATGCTCCTTCGGACCAAAAACCTTTCGGATCAAAAACCCCTTCGGAACTATGATCTCCACCCTTCCCCACCTTCCTATACTTTACGGTGTAAAATGGTACTTTAAGGACGTATAATTCTACTCTAAGTAATACTGACAATATTTGTATTTTTTCTTTTTTTCTTTTTTTAGAGTACTAACATGTGTATGCTTACTTCTTTGGCACCCATCATTACCAAATAAATACCAATTATGCTTGCATGATGGAATAAAATGGTCGAAAAACCCTTGATTTTGGGCGATTTGCGTACAATTTGCTTAAAAATAAGCTCTCAGTTATGACGTCACTGTGACGTCATATTGTTACAAAACTGATATGTTTGTACTTGGTATTTTTAAGAAGGATTATGTGAGGGCTACACACTGATACCAACCCAAGAGGATGTTTGTCGTCTTAATTACGTCTACCTAAAGGGTGCAGGTGGGTGGTGGTAACCCCCCACCCCTAACCTGGTCGTGCGTAGTTGGTTGGACGAGGGTTAATAGGCAGAAATAATGGGGTTGTGTAGGTCCATATGCATTCTACATTCATGCGCATGTTTACAGATGTCTTTACTGACCATTGGCAAAACTTGAGGCCTAACTATTGCTTTAGACAGGACTGGGATCTAATTAGGTTATTTGCATGATAACAAGAAAAAAAAGGTCAGTAACAAGAATACATATCATATACAATGTTCCTTGTGGTATTTGCCACTTTTGGGTACCAAGGTCGCTATATATACTTTGGACGATGGTATGACCATTTTGAACCTTGTGTTAAGATCACTAAAGGTCAACAGAAAAAATGGCAACATCGTTTTTTTCTGAAAATCAACCCAGTAGTATACGTTTAGAGGGTTGCCAACATGTAACATGAACTCACAATTTTACATAGACCCCTCCACTACTATGGTTTGGTTAATATCCTAACGTCACCGTGCTTAGCTAGAGGGTAAATGACTACCATCCGAACGATCACCGCAAAAAAGGAGGTGCGTTATTTTACTTGTTAGATCTAGGGGCCTTTTCCCCCTAAAACAAGGCAGGGAGTCGACCCGTGATTTTTGAAAAGTGCAATTACAGTTAAGTAACCGAGGGGTTTTCACTCCCGATGGTGCCCAAGGGGGGGGGGGGGTTCCTGGACCCCCCCCCCCTAAGGAACCACTTTCCCTACGGATTTTTTTGCACGAAATTTATAACACATGTGAAGACATAAGACAACCCCAAATCAGCAATAAAAAATGAGATTTGTTATTTTGGGTAGGAAAATTAGGGGCAAAACAATTGTTTTCCGAAACACTCGAAAATTGGGAAAAAAGACGGAAATTGCAAATGAGGCCTTGTTGCTTACATCAAACATTTTGGAAAACTTATTTTATGGTGATTCTATTCTAGAAGACCCAATTACTTATTTTAACACAAAACCAGCATTTTTAGGGAATCCTGTATTTTTTAACAGGGTGTTGCAAAATACACGTCATTTCCCATATAGTTTGTACAGTAACGGTTTGGCAACGTAATGATGAAATTGTTTTCAATTCAGCACATAAAGGGTTAATTACTTTTATGTTATCTAATAATTGTTACTTACATGTATGTGGACTATATCGCAAAAAAAAATTTGCTTTGGTTCTCGGTTCTTATTCTTATTTTTAAAAATATTCTCAAATGACCTTCCGTTAGTGCCAATGGGGGGGGGGGGTTCCATGGGACCCCCCCACCCCCTAAGGAAACCACTTTACCCTACGGATGTTTTTGCCAACGAAATTATTACCACATGTGAAGGATCATAAGACAACCCCAAACAGCAATTAAAAAATGAGATCGATTTGTTATTTTGGGTACAAATTAGGGGCAAACACATTGTTTCAAAAAAACGCAAAAATTGGGAAAAAAAGACAGGAAATATTCAAATGGCCGTGTGCGTACATCAAACATTTGGAAAACTTATTGTATGTTGATATCTATCTAGAGACCCAAATTACTTGTATTTAACACAAAACCCCGCAGTTTTGGGAATCCTGTATTTTTACGGGGTTGCAAAATACCACCGTTCATTTTCCCATAGAGTTTGTACAGAGTAACGGTTTTGGCAACACATGATGAAATTGTTTTCCAGCACATAACAGGGTTAATTACTTTTAATGTTACACCTAATTGTGTCTACAGTATGTGTGAACGTTATCAGCAAAAAAAAAATTGCTTTGGTTCTCGGTTGCTATTCTTTTTAAAAATATTCTCAAACGACTTCACGTTAGTGCCCAAGGGGGGGGGGTGCCATGGGACCCCCACTTAATTATCTTCAATTAACGGCGTGGCCGATTTTAATTAGTTTTGGTATTATGAAAAAGCGCATTTAAAAGTAAGACAAATTACAAAAATTTCGGCGCAAAAATCGCACGCGTAAAGCGACCAGCGCGAAAACAAATTGTTGGGGCTCTAGGAACCCCCCCCCCCCTTGTCACTTAAGTGTTAAATGGTCAGGTAGAGACGAAAGGGATATAAGTTTCAGTTTAGTGGGATTTTATAAGCAATTTTATATTTTTTTCAGTTTTTTAATTTTTTGACCTTTTTACCTTTGTATGTGACCCTTAACCATATTATTATAGTAATTTAAATATTATGCATTGATGGATTTATTCTGCGTCCGAGTGCAACAAATGATATCTCTTTTAGTGTAATATATTTCAATCGTACAGCACCATGCATTGGGCTAGGGTTTTAAGTAGTCGGGTAATGTCCTTTTATATTTGAAAATACTAGCTATGTCTTTAATTCCTTTCAAAGCATCTCAAATCATTTCAAAGCTGCTATGTTACTTATTATTGCCACTGTTAACAAACCAAAAGGGCACTTGGTATTTACTTTGTGGGAGAAGGCAGCTTAACGCTCTCGTTCATCATGAGGGACCTACCAAATTATAATCAATAATTCCCAAGTCATTCATTTTCGGATATTTGTACCATTTTAAAATTTTTGACTGATATGCATGATATGAGGTTTAACACTAAAAGGGTATTTTAACTCTCAGAAACACAACACTATAACCAGAAACCTCATTAAAGAATTTTTGTTGAAATACTGAGTAATGGCCCTTTTTTTAACAGATACGATAATATGGAAAAGCGGTCCAGTAGAAGTCTGTTTACAGGGGTGTATATTCGTTACATGGACTTTATATAACAACACTCTACAATTCTCCCGTAAGAAGATTGTAGGTCGACCCTTACCGTACAAACCAAAAACCCTAACTTACCTTGTTAAAG
>JAMKCH010050062.1:0-10898 GCA_023653785.1 Ophioderma brevispina
AGTTGGCTCCGATATTTTAGAAAAATGGTGCAAATTATTGATGGAGTTTCATAGGATTAAAATAAGGAATAGTTTTGACTGTCTAAAATGCTTATTACTGATGTAGGGGGCACAGGAGATCAACGTCCATTGCATTCAATGGGGCTTTAACCCTTGTTTCCTTTCCCCCCTACTTTCTTAAACGCGCCTGGAGACACCAAAACTATTCCTTTTTTTGATCCTATGAGCTCCACCAATAATTTGCACCATGTTTATCCAATCGGAGCCCATTTAAAATTTGAACTCCCTGTACCACTTGAATTGACCCTTTTATTGATTTTTTCTGTTTTTTATAGCCTATAACTCTTAAACTTTACGGTGTAGATAGTACAAACTATACCTTTCCTAGAATCCTTGTGTGTATACAAATGACATTGTATACTTTTCAACAATGATTGGATCAATATAAAAATTGACCCCTTTACAAACTTTGTCTTGTCCCCCTCTCCTTACGAGGCCACCATTTGTGGCATTTAAGAATTATGTTTCAGGGGTTCCTGTCAGTCTGTCAACAACATATTTAATCACTCACCTTTTGTACTTGAGATGTGTACAAATGTCTTCTACTCCGGGGCTATGTCTGCAATATGGCAGGACATGCTCTCAGAGAACTCCTTGCGAAACTTTAATAATCCAATATTATGATGTTTTAACTTACATATTTGCAAATAGAGGTTTGGGCCTGTGTCGTCATCACCGTAATGCTGAATTTGTTCCACAGGATCAAATCAGAAACCCGCTGTTTATTGCCCATGTTTTGTTATACACAACAAATTATTCCCAAGGTTGCACACAACATTAATTGAAATGGACTGTTTACGGTATAAGGAACACTGTTCGATTCTTTTGTTCCTAGCCAACTGATTAAAACAGGCACAACCTCTATAGAGGCTGATAAAAATGCAATTCAATCTGTTGATATGCTCTTGGGTACCGAGCAGGGACACATTTTAAAGAACGATTGGGCTGGAGAATGGCGACAAGCAAGAATTATGCATCTTAGCCTTAATGCTTGATACTCTCTACTTTCTCACCCTGTTACAACATCTAGTCCGGATCATGTTGAAAAACATACTCCTAAGTATAATTTTATATCATAAACATTCATTCTTAAAGGGCCAAACCAAGCTTTAAACTGTGTATGATTGTAGCGACACTAAAAACGACTTTTTTGAACACTTTATCGAGATGGACCTAAAAAAAGAAAAAGGGGGAAAAGGAGAAAAAAAAAGCAAAACAACGCCACCAGTCTTTCCTGGTAACAAACAGCTCAAACGAGACAAATATATAACAACAATTAAAAATAAAACTTCCCATTAGCGATTTCGACCCAGGACCAACATGGGACATAATCATATGTATAGCGCCTTCGACCCTGGCCACATTGGAACTTACTATATCTTCGTGTAATATCTATCAATTGTCACAAGGTGATAGAAGACCGCTCGAGGTCACAATTGACATGACCCAATTGGCGTGTTCCGGTGGAGGATTCCATTATAGAGTGCTTTGAAAAATCTTCCCTTAAATTTCGCAAGGAAAAATGGAGAACTTCTTCTTGATTAAATCTCATATTGCCGAAAGAAGATTAATTTTTAGGTCATCGGGTAAGCTCGAGCAACTCCTCATAGATTTTCCACCATATTTTAACATCCTCTATTTCCATATATTCGATTATGTACGTAGAAATCCGGCAATTTGGTTACAGTTTCCTACGGCGGTCCCGAAAGTTGTGTTAGTCTGTGTCACAGACGCTAAAGATAGTTAGTTAGTACTCTAGCGGTCGAGCGATTACCGTTATCTCCGGAAATCGAATGGGTTCTATGGAGATTTTTGCATCAGCGGTCCCCCGTTACTATGTTTTGTTTTGAATATGTAATCGTAATTGGGTCCTGAACCTATAGACCTAGCGAGAAAATTGAACGTTTTTTGTCGGTACTTCGGCTGCTCGCAAACCGGAAAAGTAAGGCACGCCATCGCTACGGCGGGCCGCATCCCTTGTACTTACCGGAACACGAGTTAACAGTTTCCAAAGCCAAGCTCATAGGTGCGCCCGTCGGCACCCCTAAAATGCCACCTGTGTCAACGTAAATCAATAGTCCAATGGAATATAGCTCATACCTCCTGCTTAATGCTGTTAATTGAAAGCTGTTGAAACTTATTGGCAGGGTTGACAAATGCATTTTTGCAGTAGGCCACTCTACTAGGAAGATCATTTGCAAAATGATTGCATATCTCTGCTTGAGTGGTACAGATGCCAGCCGGTGCCCACCCAGATCTATCCTTGTGATACGGTTAAAAGATGATAAGTGTCAATGTATCCCTTCTTGTTGCTTGGATTTTTCTTTCTTTGGAGTAACCAAAATCTTATGGTTGGTGTTTGCCCGAGTTTTGCTGTTTCTTTGCGTTTCTTTGTCTTTTTTCATTTAAAGGTGGGGGCCCTTTTGTGATTCCACACCTTCTGTTTTTATATTCATTGTTCCTAGATGCCCTTGAGAAAGCTTATTGGACAACCTTTTAGCTGATCTCACGTTGGGTGTTTTGTGTTATGAGCAATGCTCGTTTCCCATGGACCCATAGACCACTGTGGCTTAATTTTTCTGTATGTTTACGGGACAGAAATACAAAATTGCGAATTTCTTTACAGACAAAGACCAATTTGCACGTAAGATGTGGCACACACGGATAACGAATGTTAACGGTTTTGAGATGAAATGAAAAATCTCACCAACTATAGAAATGGGGTCAAAATTTTGGAATCATGGGTCATATTTGTGTACACTTGGTCACTATAAAACTGGGTCGATTTTTTTACCCGGCGGACGCACACCTGTAACCCTTTTGGGGTCGGGGACCCCCCGGGTCGGGGAGACGATGCCCTGTGTATCCCGAACATGCCCCTTAAAGACACTATCACCGATTTCTCAGAAAGAGTCACAATTTAAAATTGGCAGGAATCGCATAAAGATGATGGATAAGTCTGGAGAATTCTCATAAGTTACGTTTTCCAACTGTAGAATGGACGAAAAGACAGCAAAGTCAGTGTTCCAAAATCCGATTCTCCATTCACTTGGGCGTTGTAAAGTGTGTCTGTATGGCAGTGGTTAACCAAACCTTTGCAATGGGGGGGGGGGGGGGCTGAAGGGTGCCAAGGCTTTTTTGAGGTCCAATTTTGGGTCCTCTCCATAGACCACTGTACAAAAAGTCCGTTCATTTGGGGGCTGAAGGGGGGGGCAAGGTTCTGTTTGGGGGGCTTGTGCCCCCCTCAGCCCCTCCCCCCAAACGGTCACTGCCACTGCGTTCGGACAGTATGACTAAAATTCCGATTTTGTCCTTATTAGGCATGCTTTTTTGGTCTTACCATCAGTTTGCAACATTTTCAGGGTATTAGGATACTCATACGTGTTACATGTTGCAAAAATCTGATTTTTGATGATTTTTTGGATCGTCTGATTTAGCAAATCACATGATATTGGGCCTGAGAACACAAGGAATGTTTCTCCCATTGTACCTCTAGAATTCCAAAACATGATGTATAACTATGAACACACCACTTATACACAAGTGCAGCGTGTACAGACAGTCCACACAATTTTGCACAGATCTGGATCTCCTCGGACTTACCACATTGACGCGGATCTGGTGCCCTGATGGCAGAGAGTCCCCTTTTCAATTTTGCATTTGAAGCAGCACCTGAATAAGTCTTCAAGATTTAAAAAAATGTATACTTGAGTCAGTACAGCTTTATCCTCTTGTAAGCCAGTGTTATTGAGCAACCCCACAAGGTAACCAATTTCAACATAAACCCTACCCCACTCACTTGGTTCATTGTATCAATGTTTTGAATCGTATACAATGTCGAGCGTGTGCTGTTTCCTGGTATTTCCTTCTTTCTATCCTGTGGTGATTTTAATAATTGCATGTTGGTCTTGTTTATGTTTGTCTGTGTGTGTAGTGTTGTATGTGTGTTGTGTGTGGGTCCATGTGTGGTTCATGTGTGGTATGTGTGCTTGCACTGTCTGGTTGGGGGTGGGTGTGCGTGTGGTGTATGTGTGTTGGGTGCCTTTGTGTGTGTGTGCGCATTCATGTGTATTGCATGTGTGGGTGTGTATGTTAAATCACTGAATCTTACAAAGTACTTTGTGTATATACAAACATCTAACAAAACAATACACAAATAAGCACACCTAGCTGTACATTTTGTGGCAGATTAATCAATGGCATTAGGGTTTTTTTTCTGTTATAGTTTAGGGATAGCGCTCTTGACCTTTGTTCCTGCCATCAGGCTTGATCAACAATTTGAAATCAGGGTATCCGAATTCGAACCGTGTATGAATCTGTTTGGTTTTTACGCAACGTCTCGTTTCCTTCTATTTGTGTGATTTTAGTTTTTGCCTGGTGTAATGCTCTCTCTGTTGTTGTGTGTGTGGTTCTGGCTCTTGTGTTTTTTATTGTTTGCTACAGCGATAAATCCATATATTTCTTTTCTGCTTTTCTGACATGGTGAGTAAAAAAACAAACAACAAAACAAAAACTTTTTTTCACCTTTACAGATCATCCGGGATAAATAAGAAAAATTAACTCGGTCTAACCCATCTTTATAGGCCTGCTAAAATCGCAAATTGCGTCTAAAACACATAAAACATTTTTTTAAATTTTCGTCAATGGCATGAGTGTAAGTGATAGTGAGGCCATTGGAAAGAATAGAGATATATTTTTGCACATACAAATACATATCCAAAAAGATAGAGGGTAAGCCTAAAGACATGGTAATTTTAGGCTAACATACCAAAAACAGATAGGGACATTAATAAGAGGCTCAAAACATCAAGGTAATTTGTTAGCTAACTTTCAAATTTGCCATAACTGTAATCAAGAAAGTGTTATTACATGAATATCAAGACTTGTATCATTGACATTAAACACAAAGGTACGACCGGTCAAACAGGTGCATGTCGTGGGAATAAACTCCGGTGTTTGTGTGTCTTGGGTAAATGCCATTCGAGGGCGTCTGTTGAATTAATGTTGCCGGATCATTATTATAACTTGTTCTGTTGACCCATAAGCATGCTGTTGGGGGACTTGGCTAATGTTAGGGGAGGGCTACTGATATATACACGCTTTACAAACCATGCAAAAATATCAATTTTGGCAACATCCAGAGAGCGCACTATTGTTTTCAAATGTGTCAGTGTAACTTGTGCGACACTTATTATCCATAAGTACTGACATGTGTTAGGCACTTGTATGTGTTGCATTATGGGATTGGTTCAAAACACCCCTCTGTAACCCTAACAAGGCTCTACGCCACCAAAAAGCACAAAGTTAATATTGTGGTATATTGTGGTATGATAGGTACAGAACAGCCAAATATGTGTTTTATGGTTGTTTGTGGTATGTGAATCTTCTCATTGCAATAGAAAGTGTGGTACATTCACGTACATCCGCGACAACCCGACCCGCGCCCATGTAAGCCTATAACACCAAGGTCCCCTGAGGCCCGCAACTTCTCTTGGCAGCCTTGTACATTGGGCATATGGTGCAGCTTTTTGTTTATTACGGTGGTATATTGTAGTATGATGGTTATCCAATTTGTATAGTTATGATTTATCTAACTACTAAGCATACACCACAATATACCAACAATCAAATTTTGTGGTAGTTGTGGTCTATGAAGTGCAAGTATGATAAGTTGTGTATATTGTGATCTGTAGACGTCCTCACAATATACAGCCTGCAGTGTTAGGGGATAAGCCTATAGAGGTCAAAGATTGCTATATATTCTTTCTTGTGATTTCTTGATAGGTTGAGAGCCACTTCCACTAAGATTGATGAGTCCACAAGAAGTTGAAGCTGGTGTCTTGCAAAATGTAGTGAGTATAGAGGTCTTTTACCTCTCCTCATGCACTAACCTATAAAAAGTGTTAGTTCCCGTAGATTCCTAATTCAGATCAATTTAATACCCGACCTCAAGTACTTGTGCTATTCAAGTTATTTTATGCATATCCAAAATGCATGTCGTTCTTTAGATTAGAAAGGTTAATGAAATTTGGAATGGACTTGCCAGTTCCGGCCAAGATCACGCTAATCCGAAAGGTGGAAGACCTCTGTAGTTAGGACAAGGAGTCTGAAGGGGTACTCAGTGGAAAAAGTAGGTATGCTTTGTCTTGTGTGAAGTGATGGGGGACGCGACGTATCATTGCTGCCTTTCAGTGCAGTGCGTTTGCCGAAACGTGCACAGAAAGTTGCAGTGTATACGCCCGCCGTCGCTGCTTCATACTTGAGCTGGACAGAGTATACAGGGTGTATCAGAAAGAATTACACACCTAACTATAGGTGGACCTAACTTCAAAAGGAAGTATACATTGAGAAATTTAAAAAGAATCTTAAACCACCACATCATTGTTAACATTTAAGTAAACATCATTGATTCGGTTCAGTAGTTTTGAAGAAAATAAGGATTAGGTAACACATGGTCAATCATGGAACTTCCTTCCAATTTGTAATAAAGTGGATCAGACAGAACAGGCGAGGAAAAATCTCTGGGCGTTGTTTGGTCTGGGTAGGTCTCACATTGTATGTGCTGACATGTCTGTTCAATCTTGAACGGTGCCTGTCCCCATACATAAGTTCAGTTAAAAACCTTACAGGCCCTGTGTTGAGCCATTGACAGACGGTTATCTGCGTTGGTAGTCTTGCTGCTGGAGGAGAACGCCTCCACTTGCCCATTCTATAAGTTAAATTTCAGGTCAAGGTGGTAATCCTGTTAAACTTGATTGTGGATGGTGCACATGGGTTACGTATACAGTTTGTCTTGGATCGTAGACGATGACTCCGTTGATGGTAGCAAGTTCTGTAAGGTTCGGGGGCGGTTCTTCGCCTTCCACGGCGACTCTTGTTCAAATCTTGACTTGTACCCGTTTCACAGTTACTCTTAACATTGTTCAAGATTGTCTTCTTGCAGGATTTCTGTGGAATTCTGAATCTAAAATTCCTGACTGTCCAGAGTAATGTTATGACCCGTTCGCAATCTGAAAAACCACAAACGCCCTTTGTAGGGCGAAAATGTTGACCAACCATTTTTTCTCTCGTGCCAGTATTCATAAACACGAGTATAGATAAAACGCGGGAATTTTGAATTTACAACTCAAATCATGCCTTTATTCTTTAAATGTAGGAATCACCATCGATTGGAATAAGAGCTAATTGAATAAAGCTATTGTGATAATCATTTCTTCAGTTTCTCCACATGTTACAAGATTGATTAAATTTTTCAATCATTCTATGCAGTGCACCCCTTAGTGCAACACATATTTCAAATTTTCTACAGTGTTATGGTGGTGGTTTTCTAATAAAGATGATAATTCTTGTATTTACCATGTTTTGTTTTTCTTGTTGGAATTGTTTTATAAGTGTCACGGTAATCGCTATACTTATAATAAAACGACAAAATGGCCATTGAACTAGCAAACTATTAAACAAGGCGGTTCTTTGGGGAATGAAAAAGATTCCACAGCTTGAAACAGATAACACGAGTAATAGCGGTAGTTAACATCAATCTGCAATATTGTGAGCAAACTTGGAAGGAAGTGTCCATGAATGTGTTACATAATCGCTTTTTTCTTCAAAACTACTGAACCGGAATTCGAGTGATGTTTAAATTAAAATGTTTAAAAAGTAATTGTGGTTTTAAGATTCTTTTTAAATTTATCAAAAATGGGGATACTTACTTTTCAAGTTATGGTTGCCTATATTTAGGGTGTAATTCTTCTGGACACCTGTACAGGATAATGTGCTCGCTATGGTCGCATTTCACCCCTTACTATAATGATGGGTCATTTTTCTCAAATCGCTGCACGCTGTCCTTCATATAGAAAATCACAATTTTGATTCACATTTTTATCCAGAATTTTGGTTATACACAGTATCTAGGCACTGTGGTATTCTACATAATGTTTACTACATAAAAACTAAAAATCTGATTCATCTCAAAAACTTGGAAACTGAGCATTTTAGTGACTTTCTGTTGTCTACATGTTTTCAACTCTTTTATTTAATTACACACAAAAAAATTATATTTTTTAATTTCTGAGCCTCCTTTATAATGGATAGGATCCTATCCAATATTGGTATAAAGTTGGATTGCTTGAGCCCTTATTTATTGTTCGAGCTACGAGTTGCAAAAAATATTGGGCGAGACGTAGTCGAGCCCATACGTCTTCGCCCAATATTTTTAAAACTCAAAGCAAGGCCAATATGTACATCAGAAGCTTCCGCGTGTGCAATACTGCTGTGCGAATAGCGCGCACCACACAACACTGCCGAATAGCAAAAATATTGGGCATTCAGTCATGCAAGGTTGATGATCCATCTTAATGGTATGAGGATGAGGTGGTGAGGTTGGTTTCTGTTGCTATGCATGCCAGTTTGTGAGGAGGTTGAAGAGAAGGAGCATTTTTTGATGGTTTGGATGATGAATGGGAGTCGAAGTGTGAGGGAATGTCCTGTGTGTTGCAGACTTCAATGAGCAGTTTGGAAAAGGATTGACGGTTTCGACTTCGAAGGTGTTCACGGAGGTTATGGGTTTGGGAGAGGATATCTGGAAGAAGATTGTTGTTGGAGTTGTGTGATGAAAAAGAGTTATATCAAATACGTGGTTCAGAGGAAGAGGACAAAAGGAAATGACGTTAGCTCAGGGGAAATGATGGAGAGATGATTTGTGTATTGGGCGAGCGGAAGAGAAAATTTCTGAAGAATGTTAAGGTGATTCCAGGGGAATTTCAACAAGGTTGGTGGTTGGCAGATGTGGATAAGTGAAAGGTGAAAAAGGTGGTGGTGAGGAAGGTGTGCAGGAAAGTAGGGAAGCTGAAAGAAGAAGACACAAAAAGAATTTTGAGGCGAGAGTTGGGAAGCTTGTGTGTGCTGCGCATGGTGTGTTCGGATTGGTGGGGGTGGTACAGGCATGTGATGAAGTATCGGGGGGAAAAAGAAAGGTAGGAGAGACAGAGATACGGGGTGGTGGGAAATGAGAGGTGAAGGAGCGATATGAAAAAGAAAGATGCATTAAGATATGGAGGAAAACAGTTTTTATGAAGGAGCCAAAGACAAAAAAAAAGAGTTAGAGTGGATCTAATTTGTCTGAGGAGTTTGAGGTGAAGGTGGGTGTCCATCAAGGTTCTGTACTTTCGCCGTTGATTTTTGCAATTGTGATTGAATAGTTACAATAGTATGAGGTTTTGAATGAGTGATGTTTGTTGCTGAAGACTTAGGTCCTATAGCGAGACAATGGAAGGATTGAGGGAGAAGTTTTTGGAAATGGGAGGCTTTTGGGAGTAAGGGTTTGAAGGTAAACTTGGGAATGTTGGTGAGCAGGGTGGATAGATGGGGGGGGTGGTGGTAAGGTAGACCCATGGCTGGCATGTGGTGGGAAGAGGGTAAAAGCAAATTCAGTGTGGGTGGAGAACTGGGGGCAATGGGATTCACGGCGATGCAAACAGATGAATATAGTGGACCCCAAGTTTGGCAAGAGATTTTATGTGTGTTGGAGCATGGAGAAGGTGCTGGTGGTATAGGTGGAACAGGAGGAAAAGTTGTGTGATTAGTTCCTTGTTCACGGGACCAAACCGTGATAAAACTTAGGATTTACTACTCACTACTTACTGATACAATCACATTACGCAGTCCTTGTGAACTGATTTCAAGATGTTCGGTGAACACTAATTTTTTTTTTAGTTTCAGAAATGGGCATTTGCCGGGGATAACTTGGTGCATCAGATGATGAGAGGAGGATGAGGACAGTGAGGAGAATTCTGGGCTTGGGAAAGGAGACCAAAAATCAGGTTAGCAGAGTCAAAACCTTTCTGTTTGCTCTTTGACCATGCTTCTGTACCCTTACCAGTACGTATTTACCCATATTAAAATTATTTTCGTACGTGTCATGTGCAATTGTAGACCTATGACGCGTTTTACGTCATTGCAACAGAGTCATTGATAAAATTGCCAGAGCTTTTCAAACACAACAACTACCGTCTGAGACTGATATTACCCACGATTCATCATTCCAAGATGGCTGACAATAAGGCAAAAACTAGTCAAGAGATTTTCTGCTTTAATGGTTTCAACCTGTCAAAATCCACTTAGAAAAAGTATTTTTACAATTGGTTTTTTTTCTCTGCACATTTCGCTTATACTTGGAAAACTGGTGAGATTTTTTTAAAGCTCAGAATCAATCATAGTGTGTTTTTTCTTAGAATAATGACATGTTTCTTCTTTTGCGGATCGTACTGTAATCTCTGTAATTTGTACAATGGACTATAGTGTAGAGTGTAATGCAATATAAAATTTTATGGCGGAATTCTTGGTCGGGGAGTGAGAATTTTTCTCAGCATGAAAAATTCAACTTTCTTGTGATCTTTGTGGTGTTTTAGTAAGATTCAAAAATGTCTGTGTGATGTTGTTCGCGTGCGGAAAATAGGTATTAGCTTAGCAGATCAAAAATATAGAAAAAAAATCATTCTATTTTTTTTATAGTTGAACTTTGGGGTGAGTGTTATTTCAGGCATAAAAAGCATGCTCCACATTTTTTTGGTAGGGGATACCTCTTTAACTCCTCTGTAGCTTTTTTGTTTGGACGCGTTTCCTTAGAGGGCCATCTGCCATCAGCAGTAAACACTGAGCTAAGTTTGTGAATGGCAGGTATCGTGTAAAAAACAGATAGGGCTGTAGACACAGATGTATCTCATGGTACCTATACCCCTAGTTCTGCTAATCCTAAAACTCCACATTATGTCTTTAACATGTTGTTCCATCAACGGATGTGAAGTTATGCACACCACATGGAATAACCCTTTCTTCCTTCC
>JAMKCH010050063.1:0-10459 GCA_023653785.1 Ophioderma brevispina
AAGCTATTTTGGGGTTTTGTAAAGGGCCAATAGATTATTGGGGGGCCATCCCCGTTAAAGTGTTCAAAGTTTGGTCTCCAAATGACAAATAACAACATTAAGGATTCCTGAAAATCATTGACATCGTACGTAAATTCCTCATTCTCAGAACACGGAACAATGCATTCTGGTGCTTCTTAAAATAGTATCCGATTTTTAGTATATTGCCTAACGTTAACACTAAGTAACGTATCTGTCTTAACGTATCTGTCGGGCCCTTTTCTTAGTCAGCTTGTTCTTGATGAAAGTCCGTGCTTCACCGACTTAGTCTCTATCGTTATCAGGTATTTTTACCTCACACTAAAGCATGGTGTGGTATTGGACTTTATGTATCACGCCGTATTTCAACCAACCAACTTGCAGTTATGGTCGCAATCCATTCCAGTGACAAAAATATGAAATTTGATGATTTTTTCATGTTTCGGAATTAGCACATCGCTGCTTATCCCTTTAAAATTCCAAACTCATTAGATTTATTTTGTCTGCTTTCACCTTAAGCCAGGTACCAACATCAAATCTCGAATCATATCACAAGATTGACTAAAATACAACACTAAGATGTTAATGTCCTGAAGCTCTTGTAAATTAATGTAAGATCCACAGCTACTTCTACAAATTGTTCTTAGAAAAAGCTTTGTCGCTCAAAAAACATTGTTTGGATCTTTTAAGAACCATTTGGATTACAAAACTGACATGTGTTCACACAACAAAATCCGACTCCCTTTTCCTGGAGAAAAGCTATAAGCCTATCCCCAAGGAACCTGATCTAAATGGAACAATGTTTTTTTTTTCTAAAAAGCTCCAAGTGTCTGTTTTTGTTTTGTTGTTTTGCTGCTTGTTTTTGTTTTGTTGTGTGAGATGCGGTGCTTCTGTTTGATAGTTTTCCCAACATCTAACCAGAAAATAATGCAACATTACTACGCATTCTAAATTTTAGGTGCACCTTTTGCTGCATTAGAAACATTATATGACTACATTAAGACCCATTCTTGAAAGATCTGGTCTTCGATGTTACCTTGAAGAAATTTAGCACTCACCGCATAACACTATAGTTTCGGGTAAAACTAGCATAAATTTCAGGCACCACATCACAAAACCAAACACACAAACAAACCAATCAAAACAAAAACAATTATTCTGTAACTCTATACTACAAAACTAGGAAAACTAGGGCGGATATAGAGGGATGAATACACCTAGATAAGCAACGGCAATCCAACTCCGCCCCTTTTGCGGAGGTTGTGTCCGTCTCTGCATAAACGAATGGCAAGTTTATTTAAGGTGCAAAACTTTTGCTTTCCTCACGCATGTCTCTTCTAGCTAATTTTGGGGTTTTGTAAAGGGCCAAATAGATTAATTGGGCCCATTCCCGCCGTTAAAGTGTTCAGTTTTTGGCTCTTCCAAATTACGAAATATCACATTAAGGAATTCCTGAAATTCCAATTTCATTTCAATTCCATTTAAAATCGTAAATGTAATATCTCAACATACCCAAGACAAGGCATGGGTGATCTTAAAAATATATCCATTTTTTAGTATATTGCCTAACTTTAACACTGAAGTAGACGTATTCTGTCGTAACGTAGCTGTCGGGCCTTTTCTTAGTCATGCTGTTCTTGATGAATCGTTGCTCACCGACTAGTCTCTATACGTTATCAGGTATTTACCTTCACACTAAAGCATGGTGTTGGTATTCGACTTTTTGGTATCACGCCGTATTGCAAGAGCGGAGCAGGAGTGAGGTAACGTATCTGTCGCGGTATGAACGTCACATGAGGGATTTCTTTCATTACTAGGGATGGAAATTGTTACGTTGAAACCAGATTTTTATGCAAAACATGTATAATATAACATTGACATCTTCTCGATTTATCACATATTGGAACATAGGTATTCAGTTATTTTTAGCAATTTTGTATCCATTCGAATTATCGTAACGTATCTGTCTGCAATATTGACGACATGCTCTCAGAGAACTCTTGCGAAACTTTAATAATCCAATATTATCATGTTTTAAACTTAACAATTAGTGCATAATAGAGGCTGATAAAAATGCAATGCAATCTGTGATATGCGCTCTTGTGTAACGAGCAGGGACACATTTTAAAGAACGGATTTGGGCTGGCGACATGGCGAAAAGCAAGAATTATGCGTCTTTAGCCTTATTGCTTGATACTTTCTCATCCGGTTACAACATCTAGTCCGGATAATTTCGAAAACATAACTCCTAAGTATAATTTATATTCATAAACATTCATTCTTAAAGGCCAAAAACAAGCTTTGAAACTGTGCATGGGTGTGAGCGACACTAAAACGACTTTTTGAACACTTTATCGGAGAATGGACCAATATGAAAACCATAAGTATTGTTATGTACAAATATTGGCTGCCGATAAGGATATGGTGCAAAATACCTACCGGAGGTGACTGGAACAGTGCATGGCCTCATACGTTATTATATCAACCTCGTCTCGGGAAAATGTGGCCCACGGTATCCGCCACACTGAAGAGAGGGTATTTACGGATATAGAACATCCCACAGTATTTGTTTTTATAACGCGTAAAAATAATCTTCTAGCATTAATTCCTACCCACCAAATTTCAGAAACAAATATATAGGCCGATGGATACAGGTAGTGGCATGGAAGTCGGAATGTCGTTTGATATGCCGAAGGCAGAGAAAAAGTTGCTATTAAAAAGTACTATACCCTGGTGGTTACTCGTAAACCTGGCAAGTAGCCTATGTTAAACAGGCAGGTTTTCCCCCAGCCTTGAAACACCGGGGAAATAGTAGTAATTATTTTATGCTGACAGGTTAGTATTCCATCGGGAAATGTAGGAATATTTTATGCGTTAATAAAAATGAAAACCGCACACTGTAAAATGGATCCACTCGAAAGTGATCATTGATGTAGGCTAGGACAGCAAACCGCGTATGCTTGCAGCTGGATCAAATGTAAGAACATTAGTTTAAAGTTGGAAGAGGCTCTCACCTCCCCGCGCCCCCCCTCCCCTACTCACTCCCCATCCAC
Organism: Ophioderma brevispina; assembly: GCA_023653785.1. Classification (NCBI taxonomy): domain Eukaryota; kingdom Metazoa; phylum Echinodermata; class Ophiuroidea; order Amphilepidida; family Ophiodermatidae; genus Ophioderma; species Ophioderma brevispina. The sequence goes on from JAMKCH010050063.1 coordinate 3,072, forward strand.
AGTTCCTTCTACATTTCCTGTTTAGTGATGAGGGGAATAATAGTTTTGTCGATATTTACGATTAAAATGATCGGATATAACGTCGTAAATGTTTACGTTCCTCATTTTGTGAATCATTAATTATATTATTTGTGTAACTTTTGAGAAGAACACGCCTAACCTATTGTTTAAAACATGAAACGGGAAAAAGGGAATTCCTAGTACTACATTTAGAAAAATTCCATGTGTCTACATGCTTAGAGGACCTTCGGGTGGGGTGGGGTGTGGGGGGGGGGTCAGGGGGCATGGTCCGTCCATTTTTGAAAGTGGGGGGCCTGGCCCCATTTTCAAGGTGGGTGATGATAACGTGAGAAAAACAAATGAATTGAAAAATTGCTCAGATAGAGGTGCCGAGTGGGCCCCCACTTTAAAAAATCGTTCCGCGCCGCCGGGATAAAGTCAGAGATGCACGACTTTCCATTACGAGATTGAGAAATCTTTCGGTTCTGAAGGCAAGACAATCAAAGGGGGAAGCAGACAACTGGGTGTTTTTGTCACGTCATTTGCATGGCGTCAGATTGCAAAATAGACACGAGTCTAAAGAGCTTACTACAAGGAACATTTCATGTGTTCTATATGTAATTTGGAGTTACTCAGGGTAAGTATATCACGATACAGATGAGTCCACTGCCTAACCCCTTGGGATATCATGTAGTCGAGATTCGGACAATTTCAACGGACTTACAAAGTTTGTGTCGTGACAGCTGCCAAAGCATTCAACCCTAAGATTTACAGTGCTAATGCATGGAAATGTTTACAGTAAGCCAAGTGTTTGGTTGAAGACAGTATATACAATGGCAGCACTTGTAGAGGTATGTTTTAAATTTCCTGGAAAATACATATACTAAACTAGTTGTAATTTAACAAAAAGGTAAGCAGATCACATGATGCAATAAAAGGCCCTTAACTATACCGGGGATAAAAGCAATTGCAACCTAACAGTCAGGTTGAAAGTTGTATACCGTTATCTTATATTTTCTATTTTTCATCTATTGAACCAATCATGAGGGCAATCAACCGTCTCATCTTCATTGTATCCTCTGCTCATTATCATTATCATAATATCATCAGTATTTACGAAATAATCATCGCCGCCGCCGCGCAGCCACCAGCCGCGCAAACCGCCACCGCCACCGCCGCCACCGCCGCCACCGCCGCCACCGCCACCACCCACCGCCACCACCACCACCACCACCACCACCCACCATCATCATTTTCTTCATCTTTTATTCTTCTTCATTTCTTTCGTTCTTCACCTCTTCTTCTTCTTCTTCTTTTTTCTTCTTCTTTCTAACATGTAATTTGAATAATTGAGAGACATAACTAGTGACCCACTGAACCACAGCTGATGTAAACAAACCTGGTAACCCAGGGAACAGTTGGCATTAATCCCGGGAAAGTACGCCATAAGATAAAACACGTCAAAACACCAATTTAGGTTATTACAAGGGTACTTTCAACCTTTTTGGATGTTTGTAGCTGTTGTTCATTCAAGAAGTCGTGAACAGCTATACAAATATATGCAGCGTTTATTGTGTGAAATGATATACTCAAAAGCCATGGTAGGTTATAGTATCCGCCATTTTGTGATTAAAAATATCATTTATTTTATTTCTCTATTTACTTGACAAAAGATTTCTCATGGGAAAAATAACTTTTTCTAGGGTTACAAAAAAAACAAAAAATTTTTGTGTAGAATTCTGAAGTCCGAAATGCAAATCTGCAAGCGTTTTCCTGAAATTAAGGAGTTTGCAGACGCATGTGTAATGGATCAAAGTGCACTGTAAAAACGATAGTGGACATATACAGGTAATACACTTTCTGAGAGATCGCTAATAGGATGTATTATCATTTAGAAAAATGAGACCTCTCATAGGTGTTGTACAGTGAAGAAGGGAGGCGTGGCAGCTTACAATTTAGAGCGAATAAGTGCCTTAACTAGGACAAAATGAAATAGAAATGATTTTTTGATTGGTCATTTGAAATATCTAGAAATAAATATCCAAAAAGTAGAAATGTTGTCGGTGGGGCATGCCTGGAAATCGTCGGTCAAAGGATTAGGAGGTGGTAAACAAATCAAAGTCATATGACAAACCCTAGAATGGCAGACCAAATGTGTTATGTGAACGGATTAAAAAAGTGTATAGTTTGCCAATTGATTTTTTGTTACGTTTTTTTTGTATCACGTGACACTTTAAAAATTAAAATCTGAAACACAACTAATTGGCAAATGAAGCAATGAACTAGGAAAAAGAACGTTGAATTTATATATAGTAGATTCAACCCATCGTGTCACCTCTATTACTTCTTCGAAGGTTTGTGTTTGAATTGAGGGGGATGTTGCAGTGGATGGAAATAAAATACACGCTAAATCTATTGAAACATGACCGATAGCAGGAAAAACAAATTTCTGTGCTTCTGTGAATCTTTAAGTCCAATGTAAACGCATTTATAAGGTCGTAAATGCAGATAGCTGCATATATACTTCAAAAACATCTGACTACGTAATCGTCAATTTGCTTCCAATGGTAATTCAATGTATGTAACCCGTGAGTTGAATGTTTCAGAGCCCCTGTTCTGAGACGTTTCATATGGACGTCCCATGGATGCAAATGCGGTTTACCAATTGATTCCGTCATGCGCTTATGACGTTGTGCAGTAGCGCTGGGCGGAATGAATGGCAATACCTCATTTGCATCCATGGGACTTCTATATGGAACATCTATCGTGTTGGTGATACGAAGGAACACAAAAGTCTTTGCACTCTTTATATCGTGAACGGTCAGATTATCTTAGTTCATTCATGAAATAGGTGAATCGGGCCACAAATTCTGCGCCTCCTCTCCCAAATAATCGACGCTGTCCAAAACTTTTCATCCGGTGACACGATGGGTTGAATGTATTATAAGTGACTATTGTTTATTACATTAATGTACAAAGAGTCCTTTTCAATGTATATTTTGGGCCTATGGATATACAAAGTCGGAAATTGAACATTTTTGTCACCGAAAAATGACCAATTTTGTCTGCCAAACAATACAAAAAGGTGCCTTTTAACTGTCAAATTTAAATACAGACAAATAGAAAAGTCTAAATCGAACATTTTCAGATTAATTTTCCCCGTTAATATTTTTTAACATTTTTGGCTGTAAAATAATCTTGATCAAACATTGAACTTTGTTCATATGCAGCATTATTTTAAGTAGAACAACTCGGGTACGCCTCGTTGTTCTAATATAATAATACTGTCGCCCGTGTGATATGTAGCACGATAGTTGCACGGCTAAAATAAGACCTTTATTCTCTAATTATAACATAATGAAATGCACTTTTCCCATTATAGAAGTATTACCTGGTCAGTTTTCGTCACTCTTCCCAAAGTGAATGGATCACACTCTGCGTAGAAGGCATACATAGTCAGACCAGATAAACATGCTAAAGACACTACTATTATCATTCCAGTTATCGCTAACACCAGTGCTCTGGTCGATAAATAGAAAAGCGGGAAAACTACCGGTAATTGATTATTTTGTAAAAGAGAGAACATGGCCAAATGCACCAAATCTGTGTAACTTCACAAGACACTTCTCTCTTTAGTAACTTGAGGAGTATATCAAGATTTTGTGATTCAAGTTAAGTTACTCTTGAGTACGTTACTTCCGCGTAATTTGTAGTATCACGATTTCGATCAAATCTGTTGATATCGTGATGATGAAGATCATTATCGTGATCATCGTAATGATGATAATCCTGATGATTCCTCCGTGTAAATGACCTAGTCTAGTGTCATCAGGAAAGGATGGTATCCAGCTGAGATGTACGAAGTAGCAGGACCAGATACCCTACATGTCCTTCATGATATTCTCCAAACCACTTGGAAAGAAAAATGACTGCCAGCTGAATTTCGTGATGTGCTGATCGTTTCACTATGCAAGAACAAATGAAGCAAAGTAGATTGCAAACTTTAGCCAGCTATAGTAGCATCTCACTCCTCTCCATTGCCGGGAAGAAATTTGCGCGAGTTATCCTAAACAGACTCATTGCTGTCTCAGAGCAGATCCTTCCAGAGTCACAGTGTGGATTTAGACCAGGACGAAGTACCACGACAAAGTCAAGAAAGGTGCAATGAGCAAAGCACGCCTCCCTACTGTGTCTTCATGATCTAACAAAGGCCTTCGACATGGTGAACAGAAGGGCACTATGGATAGTTTTACAACGTATAGCCTGCCCCCAGAAATCTGTGAACATCATCAAGCTTTTCCATGAGTGAATGAAAGGCCAGGTACTGTCCAACGGAGATGTTACTGAAGAATTTACATTAGTAAATGTAAGTAACGGCGTGAAGTAAGGATGCGTATTTTTTCACTTGCATGTTAGCTCACGCAGTTCAAGAACTTGACAAGGGCGTGTACATCCGATACCGCCTTGATGTTTCTCTCTTTGACCTTCGACGTCTTTCGGCATCTCAAGTACTAATCAAGGAAGCTTTGCTTGCTGATGACTGTGTACTGATGGCCCATTCACAAGGTGATCTTCATGCGATGCTCGACCGCTTCACTGAAGCCTCAACTTTATGGTCTAACAATCACCCTTGGTAAGACTGGCGTTCCCCACCAACTCACGCGTTCCTGCACCAAACATTACAATCAATGGCACAAAGTAAATGTTGAGAGTTTCAAGTATCTGGGAAGCACAATTGCAAACAATGGCTCATTTGACAAAGAAATCAACACACGCACCAACATAGCAAGACAAGCTTTAGGAAGACTTAGCAACAATGTACTCAACCAGCACAACGTCCGCTTATCCACCAAAGTCTACAATTCAGTAGTCATTCTCTCCTCTACGGATGTGAGACCTGGATCTTGTACCGCTAGCACATCAAGAAGGTAGAAAAGTGAGCATGCGAGCTTTACGTTTCATATTAAGAATACGCTGGCAAGATTACGTGAGCAACATCGAAGACACTGGCAAGATCACGTGAGCAACATCGAAGACACTGGAAAGATCATGTGAGTAACATCGAAGACCTGGACCGCGCAGGATCTGCAAGCATTGAGTCAATGCTCATAAAACATGATGGGTAGGCCACGTCTACCGCATGGATGAGCACCGCATGCCCAGACAGCTACTTTATGGTGAGCTCACCAGCGGGAAAAGACAACAAGGTCGACCAAAGAAATGTTTCAAAGACAGCGTAAAGGCCAATCTTCAGCGGAGTAACATCGAACCTAAGGAGCTTGAAGAACGTGTAAAAGTCAAGTCAACTTGGCGCTCTCTAGTTCAATAAGCATCTTGTAACTTTAAACAGAGAAGATGAGAAAGAAGGGGATGGTTTGACTGCTACTTCAAAAGATAATCTGTTCAACCGCATATTCTTGTTAATCGCCTTAAATCCAATCGATTAGATCAAAGACCGTGTTACACGCTGGAGAACATTACATATACCTGTCATTAAATCCCAGAAATATTCCAATTACCCAGTTGTCAATTGGTGTTTGCTCAAAGTGTATACGTATTGGTCGTGACCAGTACAGCGAAACGTATTCTTCTGCATTAGGTATAAACAACTTTGACCCCAAATTTTCAAAGTATTTTGGTACTTTGGACCCTTTCTGACACAAATAGGTATGGTTGAGGTGTATTCAAAATGCATTTACCTAATCATATTATATTTCACAGAAGTAACCGGATATTTTTAAATTAGGCTAAAATAACTACATCCGGTATTGGCCTCAAAACCTAAAACTGAAAAAGGATCGATTTTGCTACTTTCTTTCGTTAAAAAGTCACCCTCTTCTCAATTAATTTGCTAACGATTAAATAACTATCGGTCAGAACAAACCTGGAGTTCATTACCAGCAGAGATCTTTTAACTGGAAAATTAATAACTGTTTTAGTGGCAGTGTGTCAATTACTTCTTGTTGTAAAACCTTCCCGACTGGCCAAGATTAAGTCGGTTGAACAGATTACTTCGAAGGGCCATTGAGCGCCCTTGGAGTTTTCCAAACAATGAGCCGGTGAATGAGAGTAATCCTGACAAATCGAAACAATTCGGCATTCTTTTCTCATCTTCTCTGATAACATTTCACTGCTTAACGAAGGAATAATGAATGTAAAATATCAATAAACGAATTATACCAATTTTAACCTGTAATCATAACAATTATCGACGAATCTTCGGTTATAAACACCTTTCCCCTCCAAATAAACTGAACATACCAAGCTACAATAGACATGGAGACACAAATAAAAATCAGACTAATAGGCCCAAGAATAAAGAGAAAAACACCGTAAGTAAATACCATAGCTGATTTTTTAAGGATAGTTTCCTAAGTTTTTGTGCGAATCACATAACAAAAGTCCCCAAATTTCCCTCTCCTGTGCTAATTGAGTATAAGGGCGTAAAGGTTTGTACGGCGGAAAATTTTTTAAAATGTGCCATTTGTGTTCAAATGTGTCATGTCATAGGGAATAAAAAAGGGGGTATATTTTGGCCCTATCTCTGGTTTATGGTTAGGGGCATTTCGTGGATCCACAGCCTCGTCGCCCCACTTGCTTAAAACGTGAGAATTTTATAATCATCTGAACCGTTTAGCCTTAGTAATCTACTGTGTGCCCAATCTACGTGCAAATTCGGTCGCATCTGTATAATTCGCATTTTGGTATTTTCCTTCAGTGTCCGTAAACAGACTAGAAGACTCACTAGTTCCCAAGGAATAGTCAATATCGCTCATTGAATCATTTTAATTTTTTTAACTCTGTATCAACCTTTACCGCCCATATTCCCCAATAGCCACAAGGGGGAAACTTGGGGGATTTTTGATATGGCTCCTCCTAACAACACTTAGAATTAACTATCCTGAAAAATAAATCACCATGCTTCCTCCTTCGGGCCACACAGACCTAAAGTTCCTGGACTGTAGTAACTACAGGGACATGATTCAGCGTCCCGGAGTGTGAGCCCAAGATATCTGCCTTAGCACGCCACACGTTTGGGCGTTTAGCAAACATTCAATAAATTTTTCTTACTTTAACGTGCCTTTCTTTTCGACGCGTGCCCAATTTTCAGTCATGGATATTTCCTTTTTCTTAAATTAGTACGTTTCGTTGCGTATATTGCCTCACTCAACGACTCTTTCAATATCTGATGAACTTATATCCCAAATTTCACACTATGAAAATTCAAATTTCTTAGTAACATGCGCGAAGTCTTTGCCGTATCGTGTTGACAGAACTGGGCGTATTATACTAGTGGTTAAGGTTTTGGTGCACTTGGCCCAAGTTGTTCATTCTCAATGCAGCAATAATAGAAAACCAAACTTTGCCAAACCTTATATGATCAATGT
>JAMKCH010050064.1:0-22284 GCA_023653785.1 Ophioderma brevispina
GTGATATCATTTCTTGATTTCATACTAGTGCTTGATGTTATATTGATGTGCACTCGCTATCACTATGACTTTCGTGCTATACACAAAGTGCTTGGAAGCACTATCAACCCCTGGACTCTTGCAGTAACCGTAGTGGATTATTGAATCCATGCATTAAAATTGTTCCTGAAAATATCAGATGGGAGTTGGAGACATTCTGGGTTATCATAAAGTTCTCCCGCATGTCCCATCAAAATGCTCCAGCTCTTAGAGGCACTGGTTGGACTGCTAGCTACTTCTCATTATTGACAACTCCCTGAAAGCTATTGTAGACCGTACTACCCTGAAATAATCGAAAGGTAGGTAGATGAACTGCGAAGTTGGACGCAGGGAATTACCTCTATTGCTTAATGAACTGCAAGTGGCTCGCCACTCACTCACAGGACTTCTTTCTTCTCTAGACTTGGTGTGCCTGCCGTGTCATGGAAACGATATCCATGAGTGGGAACCCAGAACTTCCTAATTATTCATAGATTTTTGAATTTTGGACAAGTGCATTTTAAAGTAGATTCCTGACATGAGTATAGACCACAATAAAATTCCAATCTCATCATTCTTTGTTTGGCATGACAAGTTCATAAAAACCACCCTCCGCAAGGGGTGGGGTGGGGGGGGGGTTGGTTGTGGGGTTTGGGGGGGCGGGGGGGGGGTTTGCGGACTGTACATACAAAGTGTACTTTTGAGTTACCCATGTTTTAGTAACAGTCCCCTTTTGCAAACTTTTATATTGTTTTCCTTATCAGATCGTACACATCCGGGGGATTAAGCGAAGAAGAAGAAAAAATAGTGCCATTTATTTCTGAATTACGGCCAACAGCATGTTACAACTTTTTGTAATATCCAACAAAATCTAATTCTTTGTGAAATTGAAGGAAACTACATAATTTAACCTTTGATATGACCAAAAATCATTTATTTGCATGATTTTTTATTTTTTTATTTACAATGTCAAAATAAGATTTGTGTGACATAATTACGGAACTCTGTCCTTTATGGTAATGCACGCCATGTGTGGGCAGTTGATCCTAAATTTGGTGAAATTTGATATGAAATGACCCCCAATGACGTTTAATCCCTATATTACCCCAAATGCTACCCTACTAAAAGTAAAATCTTTGAAACAAGCTTTTATGTTCATGCTTTAATTTGATACCACACATGATAGTTTTCTGAGGACATACATTTTGACATAATTAATTCATATGCAAAAAGGTGGCGGGCCTAGGACGTCATTAATAGAGGTCCCGATTTTTTGGGCACCCCCTCTAAGTTTGCTTTGTACAACCCAAGGAACTGTCTGTGCCAAGTTTCAAGCTTTTGTCCAGAAGTGCCCGATGTTTATGTGGTATCTACTACACTTCATGGGAGTGGGGCCCCTGGTTCGAGACCAACCAGAGTTTTTTCCAATTTCTCCCCTTATTCCTTCCGACGATTAATATATCATGCTTCTAATGCATCAATGGGTGGCCAGTTTTTTCTTAATCGCCCTGTATAATTAAAGTTACGACCAGTTTACTCAGACTTGTGAATTTCACATTGGTCCCATTTTGCATTGTGTTCCTGGGAAAAGGCAAAGTAGGTGTATCCTACGTTCAAGGTGTATCCACCATAAAACCACACAAAGGATCAAAATGATACAAGAGGAGCCAAATATACCAACTTAATGTAGAGAACAAGATTAAAGACAAACTAAAACTAATGAAACCAGTTTTTCATACACGAATATGAAACCACAGACAAAGAACCAAAACTGCATGAACGTACCGAAATCGATGACCAAATGCAATAATTTTCCCAGCCTATCAGTTTAGAAGGAATGTCCCCTAACCCGGACCATACTTACACTGTTGGAGGTGGGTGTTGCATATGAACAAGAGGAACAGATGTATTTTTATTAGTTAAATTCACGTTAAAAACCACCTCAATAATGCACTTATTTTTCCTCTTTTCTTACTTTTTTCTTTCTTCGTTCACCGTAAAAAAAAATCTTGATCACCTGCTTCAAGACATAAAGTCTCATGGATATAAATATTACGACCCCCTGGATTTATACATATTAACATTTAGACCAAAGATATTAGCCACCTGGGCATTAGACAAATGGGTATTTTGCCAAAATGAAAAACTATTATACATATATATAAAATAGACCAAAGGTGAATAGACCCAATTGATTTTTTATACCAACGGGATATGAGAACTATGGATATTAGACAATGGATATTAGACCAAATGGGCTTTAGACCAACTGGCTAGTAGACCAAATGGGGTTTAGACGTCATGATATACCAAATGATATTAGACCCGGCACTATAAGACCAGATGGGTATAAGACCAATTGGCATTAGACCATTCGGTTATAGACTATATGGATAGTGAAACGATATAGTTTTAGCCAATGAATATTAGACTCCATGCTATTAACTAAATGGTTTTTTAAGCCTAAATGGTTATGCGACTAAATGGTTTTAAACCAATTGGAGTTAGACAAATGCCATTAGACCAATGGGAGTAGACCAAATGGCAGTCACCGATTGGTTTCTACCCTTATGTCAGGGGGCACACGCCAACTACTTCAGAAGTTTGGCCAAGTCTGGATATTTACATGGAGCCTTGTATTGAAAACCATAAGGAGTTGATTTCAACTTGTTTCTAATCTCAGAGAGAGTTTACGATTGGAGCGCTTTTTCAAAATGGACGCTTAAAAATGGTAAAACGGCTGTAAAAAGAAATAGTCATGTTATATATCCCATGTTATATTCAGAAAAAATTGATCAAGTGTGGGTTTTTCAAAGTGAACCTTATTGATTAACCATTTTCAATTGTTTTCAACCCTAATATATCAAATTCTCATTGACGGTTTTCATCAATTGAGGGCGTTTTTTTCCAAAATGGCGGCAAAAATGATAAAAACCTAATACCACGAAGTCCGCCGGCGACTATTATAGCCGCTACCGCCGGTGGGCGGCGCCTCACCATCCTCCCATGACTGGGGGGGGGGCATCTTTTGCATTTCTCGTTATACACAGCGTTTACGTTTACGTGTTACCACAAGAAGCGATAATTTTGATCAGTTCTGACGGCAAAAACCAACACTATTTCACTGTTACCCATTTGTATATCATCTTAGGCGCGGATAAGGAAAAAATGTAAATTTCTTGGCTGCACAAATAGCGATAAAAGTTACAAAAATGGAACCGAATGCGTGCGAATTCACTCGCTAATGACACCAATGAAACAATCATCGTAGCCATTTCAATCTAAATACCACATTGTAACTCGCCGGTCATTTTCACGTGTACTGATAATCCAGGCGTAGCACATTCCAATGCGCAAACGAGACTAATTTTGTTCAAATCTCCAAAATCGATCACATGGGCAGGAAGTGTTCCTTTCTAAAACAAAACAACCCGATCGGAAGATGTCACGTTTTTCAGCAAATACGATCGGTCTTTAGGAAAACTATTCAAGTTTTCACGTTCACGGAAATATATCAACATTCTCTGGTTGTCTTTATTTTTGTGGATGTTTGAATTTTACGAAAAAATTATTTTCTCACTCGGCTGTTATTACCAATTTTTTAACCACGTATGCAAACATAAGCGTTCATTTCTCAGTCACGCAAAGGGCGAGATAACCTTCAATTTTTACAACAACAGTAGACACTTGCCATGGAATTCCAGTTAGGCCATCCCTGACAATCATCCTTCCATAAATCCATGCAAAGTACACTGTGAAATTTGTTAATCAATTGCAAAAAAGGTAGGTGTAAATTCTTATTATCATGATTATGTTCTTATTATTGTTCGTTCGTTAAGCAATATCCGGCGTGTGTGTACTGTGGGTTTGGTGGCCGGGATGCCCCCCAGTAAAGGCGGCGACGTAGAGAGTGTCCTTTCGAGGCTTCCCCCGTCGGATTCGTGTATAAGAGAATAAAGTAGGCCCTGTATAAAGTGCTTCAAAAATATGTTGTGTGGAACTTCAAATATGTCCTTCATATATTCTCAGAGTTGGTTTCATGTTGCAATTTTTCAAAATGGCGCGGCCAAAATGATAGACAAGAAAAGCTCTACAAATAGAAGAGCCTGCCTGCCAGTTGTAGGATCTGATGAAAGTCGGCGTACAGTCAGGTGAAGGGTCTAAATGGTCGCTAGAGGAACTTGGGTCTTGTCCGGATTCATAAAGAGGTCTCTCCTAATCTGGAGGCAAAACGGTTCCACCACCGTGAGAGGGAGTACTTTCGGGAACCACATCTGGCTGGGCCAGTGTAGGCTCTAGAAGCATGTTGCAAAACCGCTGGATCTCGAGAGGTTCTCCAGCACCCTGGGTACCATCTCTATCAGGGGGACGCATATGCCGAGATCCTGTCCAAGCTGATAATCATTGCGTCCATTCCCCAGCAACAGTATGTCGGGAGCTGGTATTCTCACCGCTGCAAAAAAGGTCGATTAGAGTGCCACTGGAGTCTGTTTAATGACCACTTTGCATACTGTTGGGTGAGGTGCCATGCCGTCGACAAAGCCCCTGACATTGGTCGTTCATGTATGGTTGTTGTTCCCCTCTCGAACGGTACCCGCTAGAATGTTTCCTGCACCGGGTAAGTGATTGCTGCCTGGAGCTCGATCCTGTGACGCTGCACCATATTAGAAAGCTTGATTGTCTGTTTGTTATAGAGTCAGGCTGCGGGTACCTCGGCCTCCCTGCTTGAAATTTTTAGTCATTACTGATGGGGTTTGTTTGGGGGCGAGGCGTACGGGATCGTCTGGCCCTTTGAACCTTGCGAATTAACCGCCGTAATGCCCGCTAAACCGCGCAGCCTCCAGAAGGTTGATATGATGCTTCGCAATGGCTGGAGCCCAAGACACTTCCAATCGGCCAGCTTCCCATGGGCTTTTCAGCCGTCCTGGACGTGTCTATGGTGCGCGTGGAAGCGGGGCCGCCCAGGATGAATGTTGTGAGGCTTCATCCCAGCCATCTGAGGGCGGGTGGACTTTTGTAGAGAACGTTCTCTCCCCTTCGACATCCAGGTCTCTCTTGGGGCTTAACTTGGATGGAACGTGAAGCTGTATGTATTTCGAACGTAGGGGCATTGGGGCAGTGGCGTAGCTAGGACTTTCATATGGGGGTGGGGGGTGGGGGGCCACACAGTGTCGCATCTCAACCGACATGAAAGTGGGTAGGGGGCGGCCTTTGTGTTTTTCGCCCCCCTCTTCGTGGGATGTCCTCGGATCGGGGCGAGGGGGCGAAGCCCCCTGACAAATTTTGGGGTTATATGCTTTAAATGCATCCCGGTCTGAGGGCTAATTTTTGTATGAATTGTAAAAAAATTACAACAAGTTGACGGAATCCTCCATAAAAACGGGAATGTTGAAAATGCACGCTCTACAGCATTCACAAAATTGGTATAGGGAAAATGCACGTTAACCGACTTGTGAATCATTACCCCAACAGAAGGCCTGTTTTGGATATAGTATCTTTATAGAATGTAAATTAACATTTGTTAACTTTTCTATTGATACAAAAATTATACGTTTGTGAAAATTCCATACAGGTACCTCAACTTCCAAATTTTGACTTTTGAACGTAATTTCCAACAGGGCAGCCGGGGGAGCCTATTTACTTAGGCACTGGTATCTTCATCCACTAGATTCTAGTATATGGTCAGGTATTTTTTTTTTTTTTTTTTTTTTTGTTTTTTTTTTTTTTTTTTTTTTTTTTTTTTTTTTTTTTTTTTTTTTTTTTTGTTGTTGCATTCGACCCTTCTGGCCAGGTTCGAGCCAAATTTCAAAACCATCTGAACACTTTCACCATAGCGTCCTATGCAATATTCCAAATTGTTAATAACCCAGCCGGTCCAGTGTAATAATCTCGTGCTTATTGCAAACACTTTGACAGGGTTGCACAAAACTTACTACAGACCCAAATTCGAGGGCAGACTCACCCCAAAAATGTTGCGAAAAAATAAAAAAATCTGAGCAATTGGAGCATTTAAACCATACTTTGCGTTAATTTTGGACTCGAGTAATTTCACTTGAACAAAATCAAGTCAAATTAAGTTCTCAAAAGTGGGGTTTCGACCACGGGGGGCCACTTGTATTACAAGGTGGATAGCATGCTCGTGTACCAAAACGCGTAATTAGGGTCGTTTTTGAGACCAGGCGAAGTACGCGCGTACATTGTTCGGGTTATCAAAAAATCATCAAAAATTCACACATAGGGTTGCTTTTCACATCGAAAAATACGTGTTTAGGGTGTGAAGTTTTGAATACTTGTAAAAAATCACCAAAATGCTGGAAAATAGATGGTGTGTTCTTGAATGTTCTCATGATGTCCCATGATAGCTTCCGAGTAATTTAACCGTAAGCCTTATTTAGCGTATTTCTATACTGTCGTCATGTTCATTACACATTGAACCTAGGCCTCTATAATTCTTTAAATCGTACAGGAGTATTTTTTTTACGTGCTAATCTACACTATGACCGATCGTTACATGTATATGTGCGTATAGAAACGGAATTTCTCTAATTTATGTCAATCAAATAAGGTCATTGGAAATTTAGTCCGAGGTTTTATCAATGAAATGGATGTGAATTGGCAGAAAAAACCCTGGTTCAATAGACACCGACAAGACTCATTAATTAATTCCAAAGAAATCGGGACAACTTAAGAAGACTTGAAATTATTGTATAATGGATTTAAATTTTAAATATTAGGCCTAGATAATGGCAAATTGATGCTTTTACATAAGAGGGAAATAAAAATACATGAAAACTTCAATGAAATCACGTGATATTTCCTTTGTCGGGTGGATAAAGTATAATAGAGACTCTAGCCTGTTCAGTGTATGGTAAAGGACATTTTATAAATGCCACTCGTTTAGGGTTTTTTTTTTTTTCGCCCCCCCCAAAAATGTCAAATACTTGTTTAGGGTGTTTGTATTTTAATTGTATGCAAATTACTTGTTTAGGGGAGTAAAATTAACCAAAACACTTGTTAAGGGTAGCAAATCAAACCCAGAGTACTTGTTTAGGGAGCAAAAATCAACCAAAATACGTGATTAGGGTTTTCCGCCAAGTGACATTACGCCTAGGGTACATTTTGGGAGGCCAATAAACGAACATGATATCCACTTGAAATACAGGTGGTCACCGGGGGGTTCGACTTTTCGCCGAGGAGAGATTAGGAAGAATTCTTAACCACTTAGACTGACGAGGGATTTGTTGGGCTGTTGGGATTTTTTTTGTAAATCAATATATCAAACCTTCACTGAATAAAGGCAGACCCTCCATTACAAATACATACACGGAAACATAGAAAGATCAACAGCATGCAAAAATTTCGCTTTCCAGTAGGTGCTCGCTTTTCTTTCTTTTATGGTATCGCAACTGATTGACAGCAGCCCATTTGTTACCCGTCTACACGATGCACACGCCCCTTCGGGCAGTGTTGCGTAATTGAATTCTATGCTTGTTTGTAGCAAGAAAAAAAATTCAATTGTGTTGTGTCAGACACCACCTTAAAACACTTTTCAAGTCGTATTTATCCCTAATTTTGTACAATGTCCCCGTCTATTGCAAAGTGAAAAAAGTAGAAAAATTCGCGAACTTAGCGTTGGGCCTTTGCAGTTCGAGGGCCGAGTAGCCAAAGTCAGCCCAGTTGGGGCTACCAAATCGTGGATTTGGCAACATTTGTGATCATGCACCGGCTTTGGGCGTGGTATGTTTATGCACTACATCCTTATCAATGGGCAACGGCGCCCTGTAATGGGTGAGAGAAATTATGTAAATAGAATAGTGTGTGACTAATCGTCCTAATTATAGTTTGTCACTGCTCGGGTGGAAGCTTGTTGTAAATGATTTGCTTGCGCACGTTGTCCATTGAACCTTAACATATACTTGCCGACAATCCTGCCTTCAAGTGCCATGACCTGAATTTTTCAAGTGACCGACGGCTCATCTTCATCGACGAAATCAAATTATTGGGGGGCGGCCCCCCTGCCCCCCCATCTGGCTACGCCACTGATTGGGGAACGGACTGTGTAGGCATGTGATGATAAGGCCAAGACGCCGTAACAACAGTTTTGGCTGGATCCGGCCGTCTGCATAGCGAGGAGGTTCCTGGCGTCCAGAGGAAGATGCGGCTGTTGTTCGCTCTACTGTCGGGAACACCGTCCTGTGCCGAAGTCTACGACTTGTGGGGGTGGGATGGTTGCGAGGGCTGACTCCCCCAGTTGATGATTAGTCAATGGTAGCTGACTAGACGCAGGTTCCGGATTTGAAAGCTAAAGGCCTCTGGGGATGGGGCAGTGTCAGCCAGTCGGTCGATTGTAGATGATCATTCCTTGTCACCGCAAAGCTTCGGCAATCACCTTGGCTATCCTTGTGAAGGTCTGGCCGTGGATTAGCCGAGCGCAGGCTCTTTAACGGGAAGGTCTCGCTGCTGATGTAAAAAACGAGCCTTCAAGTCAGTGTTGCGCTCGGACCCACCCCTGTCGTGTTCATGGATGATGGCCATATGAGGTCGATGTAACGGTGTAGCGACTTCTTCGCCCGTTATGAAGATTTGAAAAAGAAAGTTATCCTTCGCCTGGGGACAGTTTCTAAGGATTCTTTTAAGGCTTCACAAAACATGTATTTTAAGAGTTTAATGACCCCCTTAAACCCATTAAGTGGCCCTTAAACCCCTTAACAAGGGGTGTTTAGTACCTTCAAAACCAAGGGGGGGGGGTGGTACCACCCCCTGATTTTTAATAATCAGTGTGTCGCTAAGCAGTCATTTTTCAAATGAAGTACAAACAAACATATAAGTTTTAACAAACGATAACGTCATCGTGAAGTAATAACTAAAGTTGTTATGACGTGAAAAAAAGATGTCATAATCTGAAAAATCTCCAAAAGCAAGGCGTTTCGCTATTTATTCGATCAAAATAAGTATTTATTGGCAATGGTGGATGCCAAAGTAAGTATTCACAGGTATTACTATAAATAAGAAAGTTACTAAAGTGTCAGTATTTGCTTACGTAGCTCATAAAGTAACAATGCATTACACAGTAAAGTATAAGGAAGGGTGGCACAACACCCCACCACCCCCACCTTCAGACCATCTGAAGGTGCTACTTCAATTTCGCTAATATGATCGCAAAGGATGAACTTACAATTACAAAAAGCAGACTCGATCAATTAGTTGCGTCTTTGTGTGACAGGGAATCATCCAGGTGGAATAATTAACCCCCCTTGGTTGGACGAGGGATAAAGATATTGGGTAATGCATTGAGGGAGAGTCAGTGACGTATTCGGGCCTACCCGCCCTGATGGGGCAAATTTCCCATTTTTGGGAAATTTCCCTCTAAGGGGCGTCAAAAGGCCAATTTTCCCCGGTCAGAGGCTTAAAAAACGCCCTATTTAGCATGTTGATTTTTTCAATAATTTTTCCCCGGCCAAAGTCGTCAGGGGGCAACCGGCCCCTTGCCCCCCGCCTGTTACGCCCATGCACACACAAAACAAATCATAACATGATATGGGCATGTCCTTCTAAGAGGATTCTTTGAAAAAAATTGTATTTGGCGGCCATTTTGGAAAGCGCCCTCAATAGTTAAAAAAAAGACTGAGAAACTAGAGAAAACAATTTGGAAGTTATTCCCTTGTGGTTGTTGTTATGGAACATGAAAGCTGTCATTGTGAAAACCAAACTTGGACAAACCTTCTGAAAGTAATAGGAACAGGATGACGCGTGCCCCTGGGCTATTAACCGGAGCGCATATAAAAATCTTGTTTGCGCAAATATCAGGTGAGTATTGATAAACATAAAACGCACGTGAGTTGGACCGACTCGTCAGAGCCGCTCCATGACTACACAGCTGTGTGTAACTTATTTGGGGATCACCTTACCGGATTGCGCCAACAGCTTACACACACACACTGTACAAGTGTGTAAGATGTTTTGGCGCAATACTCAGGTGAGTAATTTGTATACAACAAAAAATCCCACGTGTTTGTACTCGACCTCGTCAGCTCCTCCGCTCCATACACAGCTGTGTTTAAAATGATTTGGGGGACATCGGCCAAAAGCAAAAATATTGTTTCAATCTTGTGTGTTTCATGGTCGGGTTTGAGAAATTCTGACAGCGATTATAGATCGTCGGCCCTGAAATTCAGTCATGGATGGATTCAGTCAACGCAGTGGTACTCTGCAGCGATAACTTGATACACATTGGCGATGAGGATATGAAAAGATGGAGATTTCAACTCAAAAAATAACAGATTAAACCGGATGATCGCAAAAAGAAATAAAAGAAAAAAAAAAAGACTTGCTCAGTGGCGTAGCCAGGATTGTGTTGAAGATTGTGAATGTAACGACACATGTACTGGTTAATTTTCACAATGGATATTCGGGCATTTAAAGTTGAACCAAGCTCTGCCGATCAAAAAATAAAATTTATTCTGAGCCTGGTTGAGGGTCTTTGTTATAGTTGAGGGGGTCTTTGTTTTATAGTTGAGGCGGGTCTTGTTTTATCGTTGAGGGGGTCTTTGTTTTATAGTTGAGGGGGATCTTTGTGTTTTATAGTGAGGGGTTCTTTGTTTTTTAGTGAGGGGCCTTGTTTTATAGTTGAGGGGGGTCTTTGTTTATAGTTTGAGGGGTCTTGGTTTTATAGTTGAGGGGGGTCTTTGTTTATAGTTTGAGGGGTTCTCTTTGTTTTATAGTTGAGGGCGGTTTTGTTTTTAGTGAGGGGGTCTTTGTTTTGTTTTTATTAGTTGAGTGGGGGTCTTTGTTTATAATTGAGGGGGTCTTTGTTTTATAGTTAGGGGGGTCTTGTTTTAAGTTGAGGGGGGTTGTTGTTTTATAGTTGAGGGGCGTCTTTGTTTATAGTTGAGGGGGTTCTGTTTTATAGTTGAGGGGTTTGTTTATAGGTGAGGGGGGGTCTTGTTTTATAGTAAGGGGGGTCTTTGTTTTATAGTGAGGAGTCTGTTTTATAGTTGAGGGTCTGTGTTTTATAGTTATAGTTGGAGGGGGTCTTTGTTTATAGTTGATGGGGGTCTTTGTTGCTATCGTTGAGGGGGGTTCTTTGTTTTATAGTTGAGCGGTCTGTGTGTATAGGTGAGGGGGTCTTTTTTTTTTTTATATTTGAGGGGATCTTTGTTTATAGTTAGGGGGTCTTTGTTTTATAGTTGATGGGGGTCTTTGTTTTATGTTGAGGGGGGTCTTTGTTTTATAGGTGAGGGGTCTTGTTTTAAAGTTGAGGGGGTCTTTGTTTATAGGTAGCGTGGGGCCTTTGTTTTATAGGTGAGGGGTCTTTGTTTTATAGTTGAGGGGGACTTGGGTCTTTGGTATTTGGGTCTTGGTTTTGTTTTATAGTCAACCAAACAAAGATCAGGCAGAAGAAGCAATCAGGCGAGTAAGAGAGCTAAGAGGGGATACTGCGGTGGATGTTTCCTTATCCTTCTAAGCGGCTTTTTTCGTTGAGGCGGGTTACTACCGTTAGGACAAAGGGCGAGAAGCTGTTTTTTCTGTGGCAGTTTGCTCACTGGAAAGACGTTGTCCAGCAGACAGTTCAGAAGGCTCCAGAAGTTCTCAACCTTCCAAACTTCAGAAGAGCAGCTAAGTAAATAAAGCTAAAGTAAGGACGATCTATATATCTGTAGCTGTCGTTATAGTGATTGTAATACAATGGACCCTGATGTTGTTTTGGAAATGCAGACTCCGGAGGGCAATACGATGGTAACTGTGCATTAAAGTGTTATGACAGGCTGAAGGCCCATTCACTCTTCTTACGGGAAAGCGGCCACCTCTGAGTTCTTAGTGAAATTAAGTAAGGGTTATGTTCTTCCTTGTTATGAAATCCCACCCTACTCACCTAGCAAGAATAATAAATCTGCTATTAACCATCATGAGTTGTTTAAGAAGCGATATCTGAGTTAATTAAAATTGAACTTGCCATACTTCTCCTCATATATTAACCAGATTACCCGTTTATATAGCAACCTAGAGTGTTGTATCAGTTTAAGGTTCGATTACCACGCCTCTTCACATCGATATCGGTGTGAGTCGGCCGATTGAAACAACAAGGAAGTATGCATTCTACCTTGGAAATATGGCAGGGAAAACAAGCACTTGTCAAAGTTAAAGGAAGTTTGTATAACAATAGAAAACATCACAGAATTCTTGAGGAATATGGCACCAGAATGTTGATGCATTATTTCCCGCCATAATGAAACCCCCCCCCCCCCTTTTCTCCTATTTAACTGGGACTGTACTGCTAAAGCAAATACCAAGAGATTTTAACAACATTTATGGATATAGTTTTCCATTTCAATATATACTACTTTTGACTTTGGCTGCAAGATCCCACACCTAGTCTGTCTTAGCTGCATTAGTCCAATCCGATAATAATGAAAAATCATCTAAAATATTTAATACTTCCCTTATATCCGATTCGTTGTTGACAAATATCGTAATATCATCAGCATATAGCGATAAGCGGGCTTAATTTTTGGATAACCCATCTAAGGGGAGGTTGGTAATAACGCTAATGTTTTATGATTGCACTGTCTTATTTTACACGTTCAATTGCAAGATGATAACAAAGCCGATAGACGCGGGCATCCTTGTCCAAGCATTTTTCTACACAAGAAAAATAGAAAACATTTAACTATTTTGTATAATGCAACCGAGGTATCTTGTAAATCGTTTAACCATTTTATAAAATACTCCACATGTGCAGGTCGCATCGGAATTAGGTGGAACAAAAAAGTCCGTCACCGCACCCGCAGGCAGTTCGCGTGTTGGGGATAACTGAAACATTTAACATCCCACTGCAGATGGCTTGTACCTCCATCTTTTGCTTTTATAAATATATTGGATAACACGCCGTTCATGCCCAATTCAATTCAGAAAAGCATCGGCCTACAACTTGATGCTATTATTCAAAAAGATGGCAGCAGTATGCCAAGACCATTTAAGAATATATCAGCAATTTTGTTCTATAACCATTCATCACATCAATAGGTAACTTAAACATTCAATGTTAATTAGTACTTATGAGCAGAGAGAAAATCAACATCATCAAAAATTTGATCTACTGTCAAAAGACACGAGCAATAAAGCATAACACATCAATAGTCAATTTAACACCACAAATAGTTAATTTAAACAACAATGTTACTTTACTAGATGAGCAGAAGGTCAACATCTAAATCAATTGGATCACTGTCAAGTAACATGCGCAAAAGCTAACACATCAATTGTCATTAACACATTACTGTTAATTTTCACATAATGGATATTCGGGCAAGTTAAAGTTGAGCCACGCTCTGCAGATCAAAATAAATTTTCTAGCCTGTTTGAGGGGTCTTTTTTTTATCGTTGAGAGGTGGGTCTTTGTTTTTATAGTTTGATTGGTCTTTTGTTTTTATAGTTGGGAGGGTCTTGTTTTTATAGTTGAGGGGTCTTTGTTTTATAGGTTGAGGGCTTTGTTTATAGTTGAGGGGGTTTTTTTGTTTTATAGTTTTGGGGTCTTTGTTTTATAGTTGAGGGGGTCCTTTGTTTTAATAGTTGAGGGGGTCCTTTGTTGTATAGTTGAGGGGGTATTTATTTATAGTTTGAGGGTGTCTTTTTTATAATTTTTGAGGGGGTCCTTTGTTTTATAATTGAGGGGGTCTTTGTTTTTTAGTTGAGGGGGTCTTTGTTTTTAAATAGATTTGCAGGGGTCTTTGTTTTATTTCGTTTAGGGGGTCTTGGTCTTATTATAGTTTGAAGGGTCTTTGTTTTTATTAGTTAGGGGGTCTTTGTTTTTATATTGAGGGGGTCTTGTTTTATTAAGTTTTGGGGGGTCTTTGTTTTAATTGAGGGGTCTTGTTTGCTAGTTGAGGGGGTCTTTGTTTTATAGTTGGGGGGTCCGTTGTTTTATAGTTGCGGGTGTCTTTGTTTTATAATTTAGGTTAGTCTTTTTTTGTTTTATAGTTGAGGGGGTCCTTGTTTTAATAGTTGAGGGGGTCGTGTTTTTATAGTTGAGGGGGCTCTTTTGGTTTTTTTATATATTGAGGGTCTTTGTGTTATAGTTTGAATGGGTCTTTGTTTTATAGGTGAGGGGGTTCTTTGTTTTATAGTTGAGGGGTGTCGTTTGTTTTATATTAGGGGGGTCCTTTGTTTTAATATTGAGGGGCTGTCTTTGTTTTTATAGTAGGTGGGTCTTTGTTTTATGTTGATGGGGTCCTTTGTTTTATAAAGTTGAGGGGTCTGTGTTTTATAGTGAATGGGGTCTTTGTTTTAAGTTGAGGGGGTTCTTTTTTTTAATAGTTAGGAGGAAGGGGGGTCCTTTGTTTTCTAGTTGAGGGAGGGGTCTTTGTTTTATATTGAGGGGGTCTTGGGTCTTTGGTTTGAGTCTTGGGGTCTTTGTTTTTATAGTCACCCAAAAGATCAGCAGTGCAGAAGCAATCAAGGATCATCGAGTAAGAGAGCTAAGAGGGATACTGCGCGGGTGGTGTTTCTTCTCCTTCAAAGTCGGCTTTTTCTTTTCTTTGAGGCGGTACTACCGTTAGACAAGGGCGAGGAAGCTGTTTTTTTTATTCTTTCTGTGGCCATTTTGGGGCGTCACTGGAAAGAAAGTTGTCCAGCAAGACAGTCAGAAGCTTCCAGAAAGTTCAACAACCTTCCAAACTTCAGAACAGCTAATACATAACAACGCTAAGTTTAAGTACGATGTATATCTCTGTAGCTGGTAGTATCAACAAATTGTCCCCTGTGTGTTTTTGAAAATGAGACTACTAGCACTAAAACGAGATACGATGTTAACTTGGCATTAACGTCTTTTTTAATGACAGGCTGAAGGCCCATTCCTTTCCCACTTCTGGCGGGGAAATCGGCACCCTTAGTTATTATTCAAAATTAATGTTAATGGTTATGTTTCTCTTCTGTTATGAAATCCCACCCTACTCACATGTCAATAGAATAATAAATCTGCTATTAACCATCATGAGTTGTTTAAGAAGCGATATCTGAGTTAATTAAGCTTGAAATTTTGCAATACTACTTCTCCCTCATATTATTAACCAGCTTACCGTTCTAGTAGAACCTAAGAAGTATTTAGTATCATTGTAGGTGTAAGTTCGATCCCTGACCTCTACACTCGATAGCATGTTTAGGTCGCTTTGAGTCGGAGTCGAGCGGCCGATTGAAACAAAAGGAAGTAGCATTTCTACGTTGGAAAAAGGGCGGGAAAACAAGCACCTTGTCAAAGTAAAGGAATTTTGTATTTATAACAATAGAACATCACAGATCTTTGAGGAATATGGGCAACAGCAGTGTATGCATTATTTCCCGCCATAATGAAACCCAATTTTTTCCATTTCACTTAGGAGATAGTACTCGCTAAAGCAATTACCAAGAGATTTAACAAAATTTCTGGATCATAGGTTCCATTTCAATTATATACTTCCTTTTGATATTGGCTGAACGATCCCCAAATCCACATAGCTTCTTGTCCTAGCGGCATGTAGTTTCAATCCAGATAATAATGAAAAATTATCTAAAATATTTAATATTCCCTCTATAGTCCGATTCGTTGGTGACAAATAATCGTAATACATCACGCATTATAGCGATAAGCGGGCTTAATTTTTTGGATACCCATCTAATGGGCGGTTAATACCGCTAATATGATTGGCACTGTGCTTATTTACTTTCAATGCCCCCAAATGATGAATAACAAAGCCGATAGCAGGGCATCCTGTCCAAATGCATTTTTCTATCACAAAGAAACTAGAAAACATTTACTAATTTTGTATTAATTCAAATGAGGTGGTATCTTTGTTAAATCGTTTCAAACCATTTTAAAAAATCAATCCCATGTTAGGTCGCATCGTGCAATAAGCTGGAACAAACAAGAGTCGTCCCGCACCTCAGCAGGCGGTCGCGTGTTGGGGATACTGAAACATTTCAACATCCCCCTGCAGATGGCTCGTCCCTCCATCTTTTGGCTTATAATAATATGATGCACGCCGTTTCAGCAATTTTTCAATTCAGAAAAAGCAGAGGCCTAAACTTGTGCTATTATCATAAGATGGCCAGCAGTATGCAAGCCCATTTAAGAATTATCTCAGCAATTTTGTTCTAAGCATTCATGTACAAGATGAGCAGAAAGGCCAACATCTACACATGATTAGCAAAAACACACATCAATAGGTAATTTAAACACTAATTTAATTTAGTACATGAGCAGAAAATCAACATCTATAAATTTGATCACTGTCAAAAGACAAGAGCAATAAGCTAACACATCAATAGTAAATTAACACAACACTAGTTAATTTAAACACAATGTTACTTACTAGATGAGCAGAAAGTCAACATATAATATCAATTGATAACTGTCAAGTCACATGCGCAATAAGGCTTAACACATAAATTGTCAATAACAAAATATTAATTTACACAATGAAGAGTAAGCAAATCTTTATAAGATCTTCAAATATGACTGGGCAAAAACCCACTTTATACCAGCCAGAACAGTTATGGTATTATCATGCCAAATCATTTTTATTCTATAACTTCAAAAAACCACGCTTTTCAAAACTTAAAATTCATCGCTTTTATTTCGTTTGTTTTTCAACCCCAACACCCTATTTACGTCACATTAGGACCAATTAGATATGTAGTGACATTCCGCAACAATATACATTATTTTATTAAAGAACTAGCGGTCCCGCGCTTAGGCGCGGGCAACCGCATAGAGGATTTGATGGGAGCGGTCACTAAACGGGGTTGATCCACTTTCACCATGACGCAAATCGAACGAGACAGTACTGTATTTTCCCAAGCCTCGTTTATTTGCCTTTATATGCTTAAAGGTGTTTGTCCAATTAGCTTTCAAAAAGGAGCTATGAAGCAGGCGGGGAACAGTTAATCCTGCCACTTAAATGTGCCCCAATGAACTCGCACGCACTCCCAAAGACCCCCCCTCCCAGTTGGGTAGCTGTGGTCGGAGGAATGGGAAAGGGCTTCTCAGTAACGTAGCTAATACTGGGGAATGAGGGGAAGCCTCTCTTGGAAGAAAGGAGGAGGAAAATCGGGGAAGTTTTGGATGGTAAATCATGAAAAATCAGTAGTTTTTGAACTGTCCCTCCGATCGGGAGTGAATTTCCTCGGAACGCGCTATCGTCCCCTCAAGCGCTTTTGCCCCTCGACACGGATGGGTGCGGTGATAAGGGCGCTGAAAGGACCAGCTCCCACAGATATCTACGGATTCTTCGCTATTAACATGTTCAAGGGGTTGGTTAAACGGGGGGGGGGGGGTGTGGGTGGGGTGGGTAGTTGATGATGCGTTATTTTAGGCTGTTAAACACCCAGTATCATTGTTCACGCACTGGATTTTTGATGAAAACCAATCGCCATCCAAAGAATCCCATTTTCGACAATTTTGAAATTTCACCCAAAGCTAGACCTACTTTCGAAAAATTACCAGCAAAAAAAAAATCACCCTTATTTAGGGCAATTTGGCTTGTCCTCACCCAGAAACCGGGGGGGGGGGGTGGGGGGGTTTTTTTTTTTTTTTTTTTTTTTTTTTTCTGGGTTTTTTTTTTTTTTTGTTTTTGGGGGGGTTTTTTTTTTTTTTTTTTTTTAATTTTTTAGTTTTAATTCTTTATCACCGAATGCTCCTGATTTGAAAGCACCACCTTACGGTTAATAACCCATATTGTAATACGGCGGTGTTCCCCAGCGATCGGGAGTGGTAAAAATTCAATTTTTAGTGCGCTTTGTGCAAATCTAACGAACAAAATAATAATTTGTAATCAGTTCCAGACTGAAATCAAAAAGTGATAACCACAATCATTAGTGGTGCATAGGGCGATTTGTGCAAAATTCTTGCCCCTCCGGGAACAGAGCTACAGATGGTGGCATTCTGTATAGGCTTACCTTGGCTCCAATCATTGTGCCATTCTGCATGTTCGGTTCCTCTGGCAGTGGCGGGACGCCATGCCAGACTTCTGGGGGGGGGGGGGTGTTTCGGGGGTAGGTGGGTGGGGGAAGAAGTTACATATTTGGGACCCAAAATTTTGCAGTATGTTTTAACCAATTTTAGTCCCAATTTTGCTGTTTTTGCCAAAATGTTTGTGATTTTTGGTCACAAATCAAGGATTTTTCTTAATAACAGATCTATTATTTTTTTTCTGAGGGGAGAAGGGGGGGGCGGTTCTGGCCGGGGGGGGGGGAGATAACCTGGAAAAAGAAAAAAAAAAAAAAAAAAAAAAAAATGCGGGAAATGCACACACCCCCGCCCCATGCGCACATGGCACCGCCCGAACCTTTGGGTTGCCCATTCTGCATGTCGGGTATCTTTGTTCCCCTGGCAGTGGCAGCCGAATTACTTCTTTTTCGGGGGGGTGGGGATTTCAGGGGGGGGGAGGGAGGGAAGAAGTTAAATTTTGGAGAACAACTCAAATTTTGCAGATTTGTTAACCAATTTTGGTCCTTAAATTTGCGTTTTTGTTTTTGCCAAAAATTTGGTGATTTGTGGCCCACCAAATCACTGATTTTTGCCAAAGATCCGTTTATTTTTTTTCTGGGAGGGGAGAAAGAAGGAGAACTGTTCTGGCGGGGAGGATTACATGCTCACCCCTGGCCCGACACCGTTGTGAGCAAACATCCCGCTTAGTTACCATGGACCAAGGGTAGGATTAATAAAAATTGTATTTGGTTTCGGGTTTTGGGCTTGACCACACTGAAAACATCTTTTTTGATCGTTTTAATTGGTCATTTTTAGTACATGACAATTTACCATTTAAACTAAATGTCAAAATAATGCATCATAATTTGTATTTGATGGACATAACTAATTCGATAAAAAAACTATGAAATTCATAATTTGTCATACACTAACTTAATTTGTAATGCACTATAAAATGACAAATGAACGACAATTTAGTATTTAAAATTGTCATCAATTTTAAAAAGTGAAATTTATAAACCATGAGAATATCTGTGATGATAGAAGTATCTTTTGAAAAGGTAATAATGGGAATTGAACAATTACTGAAAACATTTTTAGCCTTTATTTTATGATCAAACATTCAATTGCATGAAAATTTTTTAATTGTCCAATAAGAAACTTTTTCTGACAAATTAATGTTTTCAGTGCAGGGACAAAAATGAAAATATCATTCAAACATACCGCACGATGTTGAAACACCTTTTGAACGGGCTTTAACTGACCCAAAAAGTATGTCAGTCTATGATGAACTAGTTTTTAAATTGCCGTTTTTAACTACATTACTTGTATAATAAGTCATGCATGACATAATAATCAAGTTTTATATTTCTATTTAAAGACAAAAATAAATGCACTTTTTTTACCCAATTGCGGCCATTGGCCCTTTCGTGAGCCGGCACAATGGTATTGTACGTGCTGTGTGTACGTGTACGTGTTGAAATGCTATTTTATCAACAATTGGCAATATAATAAAAATATTATATTTTGATTGGTGGTGTACCGAACACCAATTAAGGTAGACAATTTATCAAAAATCCTGCTTGAGTATGCCTTCACACACTATATAACACGGTGGACATTGAAACTGACATAAAAATTATGAAAATGGCAAAACATCGAGGGCTTATCATTGGCTTTGGAAGATTTTAGGGATTGGGAGGGGGGCCCACCGCGAGGCACCGAGTGGGGGAGGCGGTGGCGGCGGCAGATGGTCAGAAAAAAAATGACGGGAAGAAAACTAACGGGTTTTTTAGCAAAAAAAACAGCGATTTGGGGCCAAAAATCACCAAATTTGGGTAAATGTCAGCGATTTTGGGCAAATTTATTAAAAATCTCAAATAAATAAAACCCCCCACCCATTGCTAACAAATTGATATGAAAAATTTGATTATACAGAAGGCTGACTGAAAATGGGGACCGATATGTATGTGGCACGACGCTGGGTCATATTGTGTTGAGACCCCCTCCCCCACTGGGTCAATTCTATCAAAAATAAAGCTTATATATACTTAAATCGGGCCATCCCATTGATTCCATCCACTCCGTGTTGTAAACCAGACTGCTTTCTTCGAGCTAATAGTATAGCTATGTATATTTACTTTAGACCTAAAATGTTTATGGCATTGTCATTGACCTCCACACCATTCTTGTGCAATTGCAGTACAAACATGTTACCAAGGACGCGCCGAGTGTCCAGTCAGTTCTTGTATTCTATATAGAGCAGGAGCAGAAGGTCCCAATTATTTCTTCCAAAAATACGTTAATGAACATGGACGGAATTAATGGAATACAAAAAATAGCTTAAACGTATTATTCAACTGATATAATGAGGTAATCTTTATCCTATTATTTGTTTGTTTCCAAAAATAATTTTAGAAATAAATATCAAAGATGTCAAACTCGCCAACGCGATCACGATTAACGGGTGGAGGAAACAAAAGGTAACGATTTTCGTCAAAATAACACGATGATGATATCATTAGAAGTCCTGTAAGAATTAAAATACGTAGTATAAATCAATCTTGAAAGTTTTACAGTAGGCCTTCTTATTGCTTCTCTTTTATTCACCGAGAAATAACATTTTACATAGAATAGTACAAAGGTCACACACCGAAAGGACCGATGGGTATTAAGACACGAACATGGATGACAACTCGTACCATAGAAAACGGTACCCTCAATTTACGTATTTACTGTTTGTCAAACCACCGGAAATCAATACGCCATTACTACTGTTTTGTACAACATATTTAGCTATATTTACAACACGTTATTTGAAGCTCAGGAATGCCATCTAAATTATCGATCAGCAGTTGAAGTACATAAACCCCCCGAGCAATCGAGAGACACGATGGGAAGGTATTACCGAAAGGTACACATTCAACATGGCGACCTCCTGTGTCAACATGTCAGCCCCAGGGGGAAAGGAAAAAAAACAACAACATGGCGATGTTCGATCTTTATAGTATAGATTCCTTTCCACAGTTGTTTCGATCAGCTATGAGGTTCACAGCGATTGTATTGTCTTCTCGTGTAAAAGACAAAAACGAAAATGTGGATAGTGACCTCCTGATTGACCGAAAACCAATGCGGGACGATTTTTAACAAAGAATAACAAGCCTTAAAGGCACTATCAGTGATTTGCCCGATCAGAAAATTTGAAGAAAAGAAAAAAATCATAAAAAAAAATCAGGGATTCGTATGCATGTCTGTAACAAGGGAATAGCTGTTCCTGACATTACCTGCAAGTGATAAGACCACAGGCAACCTTACTAATGACAAAATCGGGTATAGGCCATGATTTGCCAAAGCGAAGAAAAAGATTGCCTAGGAGAAGGACCCCAATCTGGGTGGCGCACCCTGGGAAGAGTAAAGAATTCTTCAGAATAACTTTCGTTAAAATACAGGAAAATCAGTTCTAAGTGTGTTCTCACTTCTAGTATGTGACATTCTCGAGAAAATGAATTTAATGTCATCTCAATTTATGACATGAATGACCAGTGACTACGGTGTATACCATGATTCATGGACTCCAGGAAATAAGGGGGCTATTGTTAAGGTAAAATCCGCTCGGATGTGAGCAGACCAAAAACGCTTCACAGATTCTTTTTCAGCTGGAACTGCAAAGCCATTCTTATTACCAGCAACTGAAAGATGAGGTGCTATACCCATCACCCGATTTCGATTTCGATTATACAAAAGTACCCGTCCTTTTCACCGATAATAAATAAAGTTAGAGGTTCTAATGTGTGTTCATTTTCTTTGACCCTATATTTCAGCCTTTATTAGAAAGGGGGAAAATAAGGTTTGAACAAAGCTAACGAGAAAAAAATTGTTTGGCAACTGTGGAGCCTAACATCTGGGTGCAGAACCAAACCCGTAACTTGCGCCGTCCCGTTACCCCATTTCTATGCAATTATTGATTTCATAAGCAGAACAATCGAAAATCGATTCACCTATATGAATTGAAGAGGCATGTGATGAACCGGTGCCGAAAAACTTTTAATTTAATAGAAAAGAGGCGCCTCGAAATATCAAAAACTATTCAAAAGTTGGGTGGTGGTTACGCACCAAGAGTTGGTGGTCAATAGCTTGCCAATCAAACTCTTTCATGATTTACTCATCTTCGTCTTCTTTTGAATAAATGATGTGAATTGAAACTATACGATCAAAGTTATTAAACCCCAGCAGAAGTTTTAGTTTTATTTTATTGTGAAATGCGGCTGGTAGTTCAATCTAAACCGGGCGGTGAAAAAAATTAAAAA
>JAMKCH010050065.1:0-10838 GCA_023653785.1 Ophioderma brevispina
GTCCAAGTAAATTTAGGATGAGTGAATACAGGTTCCTTTTGTATAGTATCGGCCTGCTCGCTCTCCGACCAAGAAATCAAGAATCAGAACCAGTATCGCCCTGTCTGCAGAGGCTTGTATGGTGACGCTACAATTCCCAATGACTGCCTCTTCTCTGATGTGCTCAAGTGTGCTGACGACCCTCTGGTTTGCTAAGATTGATGAAGTTCTGGAACGATATATGTGGTCAAATAATTCAAGATGTCATTTGGTTCTTGTGCTTGTTGTTGTCTTTTTGAATTTGTATGCAGTGTTTCCAAGTTTTTGAAAAAACGTTTTTGCAAAAATCCAATTGAAGATTTAGTGTGTAGTTATAAGTACCTCATGGTGCAAGCACTGTTTGCCAGAATGGCCCAATAAAATCCTGGTGTTAGGATCTTAGTTGCATATCAACATAACCAATAACAACATGGTATGACCACCAGTTACTACTATTGCAGTACATAAGATCTGGCCCTGGTGTGTAGCACGTCTATGCAGTAATGTGCGCAAGATCTTTGAGTGGGGGGAGCAACAAGGATAATTCCCCCGACTTGACAGTAAATAACCGTTAAAGCCCGTGCAGGCCTAAATTTCGGACTTTAATAATAATATGGGAATCTCATGAATGATCTTTACCAGGCCGAACTGAAGCCCCTGCCCCTCCACCCCCCATTGCTCACTAGTAAAAATGTACAGATGCCACCGTGAGCGCCTTCTAACTTGATGTTGAACCAAATTTTTTGTGATTTTGAAATTGTCGTCATTTTGGTCCACTATCAGTGACGCATGAGAATATATCAAAACGGTTTCTCTGCAGGTTATCCAGATAATGCATAATGTTCTTCAAGTGCGATCTCTTTCTCTCAAATAGTAAAGAAAACAGAAAGACCAAATTAGTGGGGTTTTTTTTTGGGTATGCACAAACTTCCCCTTTTTCCCACTTTGGATATATTTATTTAATGTGGATCTATATCCTCTCAAATATGAACGGAAACAGAAAGCCAAATTAGTGGGGTTTTTTAGGTATGCACAAACTTTCCCTTTTCCCCACTTTGGATTTTTTAAATTGGAGTAGCTATCGTTACATATGGGCGTACCTGGAGTCATAATTGTTTCTCTCCATTTACCATATAAAAAACCAAACTGAATATGCATTTGGTCAGTTTGACACAAGAAGATTTCAGTAGTCCCACAATGCCTTGCTTCCAATGGAGTTTTTGTCCATTGGGGGGGGGGGGTACTGATGTGACTCGTATGATGAAACCTGGCTAAATGACAGTATTGATCACAAACTTGCATTAGTTAAGAGTGTTTTCATCTCAACGAATTCACATTACGAATGCCTTGCTGTCCACTGAGTCATGGGTCGTAAATTGTGTCAGCGTTGGTTCAAGCGCCTACGTACGCACGTGCGCGTACAAAGGCGGTGTCACAATATACACACAACACCACTGCCTGTACCGCATTGATGTCACGACTTGAGAAGATAAATGGTATACACATTGATTCATTACACCGCCATATTCTTTTGTGGGTACATTGGAAGTACCTATAGAATCGCCACAGAGTACCGGCATGTCATAAATAAAGGGCTCTCTACTCGACGTCGCGGGGAAATTATAAGGCGGCCATTTTGCATTGGGGATTGCCATAGTGATGAACTAAGATTCGGAGTTATTAGAAGTACGCACAAGGTTGTGTGTCACAAAGTGACACTGCGAAACGAGGACCGTGATAAGGCTAAGCACCGGCCGGGGGGGCCACTCAGATATGACAATGTACACATGCGTGACTAATTTTTTTCGAAACACCCCCTAAACGTTTTTCTTTGTGAGCCCAATTACCCCCGAACAGTTTTAGCAGCTTTACTCCAACAATTTTACCACCTAAACAGTTTTATTAGCGCGCTTTCCCCCACAAATGACCCAAACAAGTTTTGTCTTATTAGAACCCCTAAACAACTTATGGTCTAAAGATGACTCCCTACCACAGCTTGCATGATGTCACAATAGGTCTTGATTTGGAGTTACAAAAAGATCATAATGTATTTGTCAAAGAGCATTTTCGGGATTTCCGCCGATTTTAATCTCCACTCCAGACGCCCGTGAATATGTCAGAGAGGAACAGAGCAGAAGAACCAATTTTTTACGATTTGACATCAAATTTAGATTCAGTAATAAGTTCATCATGTTCATGAAGCCTTCCATTCAACACATCGTGCCCAAGTATAGGCCTATCAAATAATAAACTTACAAATCCATCGGAAAACACTGCGGTCATGGCGGCCACGGTGGATAAAAATGACTGATGAAAGAAATATGGTGCAAAATTTGCAGTAGTTTCCTGGCATGCCCGAACTAAATTGATTAAAAAATACCTTTTTATCTATATCTATTTTTTTTATTTTTTTTATATTTTTGGGATAAAATACAGTTTATTGTTAATAAAATTAACAAATCGCAAGCTAACAAATAGTGGATTCTGTGGCTCCCGTACGCCTGCCCGGAGTCTATCAGTTACACTTTACAAACTTGGCATTGCTCTCAGATCTGTTTTAATTTTGTTTGTAAGCACGATCACACGCAAGTCTCAAATGCATATGTGCGCTTATTTGACGATCTGGCTACAACGCAAGCGTTCAAACAAGGTCAATACAGCGACACACATTAAAATGCGAGAATGATTGCAAGGTGCCGGGGGTTCTTTGATTTTAAGGATTCGATGTGTAATTTGGATTGGTGCTTCATGGATGTTAAAAAAGTTTTCAGATTATCAACAAAAATTTACAGGGAAGGTGGTGTGTTGGGGACTGCAGATAGGAGCGACAGTAGTCCAAAACATTGATAAAAGAAATGTACCCTAAACGCGTTTGAGCCAAATTTAAAAAGTACCCTTTTTCATGAAATCGGAATTTTTGATACCTAAACGCGTGACGCGAGTGACGCGCCCGACACTAAAAAAACAACCCTTTTCACACGTTTTTTTGGTCACGCATGTGTAAATCATATATTGAGTGGCCCCTCCGGGGCACCGGCAAGTGACCCAGATGAGCAGACAGCCCTATACATAAATGCTGTTAAACATGGGCTTGATAAACAAGTAACAAATCAAAGAAACAAAAACACGTACCTAAATCGGTTGGCCTGTCTATGAAGTGTAGGTTGCTTGAAATGGTAAAATTACAACAATAGCTCCCGAATGATGAATCTTGAAAATTAAAGCTCATGTATTCAGACACCAGGAAAAGGCACGTGGGAAGTACAGAACTGTTCGACTGCCAAGACCCCTGTAACATTAATCGCAGAAAAATAAACAATAATTTCATACCTGGCTATTTCTTTTCACAGAAACATAAATATGGCACAGTACAAATATTTCCTAAACAGCTTGGAAGATTCATACAATTTGATGGCCTTGGACATGTGTATTATTGAGAAAAAAAAGCACAGGCGGTGGCATCCAAGCATCATTCATTTCATTCTAACAATTCACCCAAAAAGTCAAAAAAAATACAGCATACGGAGTTGCAAAACAAAAACCACTTTGAGTGCTTTGATGGGGGTCGGTCATGGGAGTTCCATGACCTACCTTTCCGACCTCATCATCGTTGTTATTGATACAAAAAAAACCAGAAAATAAACCATTCAGTGGAGTGATCTTGAAATCCAACGGTTTGGCATAAGAATATCCTTGACAACATAAAAAATCAGATTTTAGTCAAGCCTTTCGCTTTTATGTGTAAACAATGGCGACGTTTCTGATTTGGGGGCTGAAATTGGGATTTCTTGCCGCCCTCCCCTGATTGAGCAAAATAAGAGATTTACCAGACTGGCTATCGGGTTTTGGCCATTTTGTGACCCACTGACACACATGACCCTGAGGAATTTCAGCAGACTTTACGGAATAAAGGCACGTTATTCCGTAGGAATCATCAGGGTCTGGTGTCAGGGGTCACAAAAATGGAACACACTGGGCATCTGAGCTGTCACAGTGTATTAAACATTCTTATTACACCTAGGAAGATTCATACAATTTGATTGGCTTGGACTTGGTACATGACAATATAAAGTTTTACACACTGTTATCTGCATGAGCTGTTAGAGTATATCAAGTATTCTGTAATAGATGGAAAAAGATTCATGAAATTGATGGCTTCACACCCGTGATAGGAGGAGTTCTTAAACACTGTTTATGCAATTTCAGTGGTTGCTAGCCGTGTGATTTGAGACGATATCACACGGTACAGCGTGTACACGTCGGTGTATACGCTGTGCACTGCTAGGGCCAATCAAAGCACATAGTAAAAAATATGGGCATAATCGATTTAAAAAGGCTGGGGTAAATCTACCATAATTTTAGGAATGTACTAACAGCTCTATTTTGCTAAAAGTGTTTTAGAATGAGAATAAAGGTATTGGTTTTGCCTCTGCGTGTGTTATTGTGCCAATCACACGGGCTACAGCCACTATTTTAGGTACAACAACTCGGCTGCGCCGCGTTCTATCCAATAATACTGCACCCGTGTGATATGACACAACAGACACACAGCAGAGGCTAAAACAAGTCTTTATTCG
The DNA here is from genome assembly GCA_023653785.1 of Ophioderma brevispina. Classification (NCBI taxonomy): domain Eukaryota; kingdom Metazoa; phylum Echinodermata; class Ophiuroidea; order Amphilepidida; family Ophiodermatidae; genus Ophioderma; species Ophioderma brevispina. The sequence continues at coordinate 4,596 of JAMKCH010050065.1, forward strand.
TAAATAAGATAACAGAGTGACAAGTGGTCATCTGAGATGTCACATGATATAGAGTATTTCCTAAACGCCTAAGATTATTCCTGCAATTGATGACTGTCCACATATGCTATTGAGGCATTAGATACATTTTAAATAAACAACTTCACAAATGTGCCAATCGGGAAAAATAAAGCAAAAGTGACAAATACCCCTGGATGTACTCATGATCTTTTCAATTGAGGTTCAAGTAGGCCAAACAAAATTATTGCTGTTTAAAATCTATAGAACCAAAACAATGGCTGTGTTGTAACTTGTTTCACCTACTAGGGTTTATTTAAACAACCCTAAACTATGTTAAACTTGATCTTGGCAGTAATCGCCATCAAGCCTGAGTTGCTCAAAATGACAACAATTTCTTGTTCTGGGTTGAATGGATGGTCAGTCACAGTAGGTGTGTTATACACAAAGGTGGTGACAATACCAGTGATCTCTCCAGATGGATTTGATTAGTCGCTGAAGCGGCCAACCTGGAAATAGGGTTAAAATGTTTGATGGGTTTTGGTGGCATTTTCAACCTACCCTGAAACTTTTATGAATATACTAGGTTACGTTAAAATAGTTTAAATTCAGAAACATGGTTCAAGATTCGGAATCTGAATATTTAGTCAATAGTCACAATGTGAAAACGATATCAATTATGCAAACAATATTGGAAAGGTAATTATAATGGAGCCTGTTCAAAGATGTGCGGAAAAACTTTTCCATCAGGAACAAACAAATTTCTAGGGCTAAGTATATGTCACCTCTTAAGCATTAAAATTGTGTACTGTAGCATGCTTTAGGCCAGTGTTTCCCAAACCTGGGGTTTGCGATCCCAAAAGGGGTCGCTAACCCATTGTGAAGGGTGGTCGCCGAAGTTGAATTGGAAAAAAATAAAGGTACTTGATTAAAGATGGACAGAATTGACTATGTCAAGCAAAACCAAACTGATTTTGAATATTGATAAATTCAATTTAATTATATGTGATTAATATTCCGTGCGCTTCGGTGCAAATGCTTCAAAGAATATCTTACAGTTTACTGTTCAAAGACCAAATTCAACTGATTATAATGAAACAAGGCAAAATGTATTTACGCGATTGCTTAAAATATGTACCCGCCGAATGTCGCGATCACTAACAGTTGTGGATAATGAAACCAATTCCCACCCCTCCCCAACACCCCACACCACCCCACCCCATCCTACAAACCCCCCACCCCTTCTTAACACCCCTCAACACCCCACCCCCACCCCATACCCCGTTAACCACGCCCTCCCTTCCCCCAACACCTCGCAACAACCCCATCCCCTCGCCCAACATCCAAGAAACACCCTTCCCCGCCCAAACACCCCGCAACACCCTCACCCCTCCCCAAATACCCGCAACACCCCCCCCAATACCATGCACACCCCACCCCATCCACCCCAACACCATACAACACAACCCGTCCCCAACACCTGCAACACAACACCCATCACCAAACCACGGCAATACCCAAATCCCTTCCAACACCCTGCAAACACCCCACCCCCTCCCCAAAACCCCGGCAACACTCCACCCCTCCCAATGGACTAGTAGTCTCATGTGTATGTTTGCGAAGGATTTTCCCATACGAAGTAAGTTTCAGAGAACAGCAATAAGATATTTAGTAGCTCATTGCATACTAAGCCGCAAATATCACATACTTAAAGGCCAAAAAGAGTGCCCCATGATAGATTTTCATGCAGACACAGGAATTTGAGTAGGAATTGAGTATCCGATGTATGTTTCAAAAATATAGCATTATTAATGATTTGGCATAGTAACACTAACGAGTCCGAGAGGAGGGGAACGCGAAGGAGGAAATGAGAGGCAACGAAAACGTATTGGTACGGTCGGAAAATGCTTTTTTTCGTGCATATGGGGACGTCACAACTATTTGGGTCGCGGCAATGACTCTCATTGATCTCATGCATATGGCGTCTTACCGGAAAAATGACGCGATGTTTTTCGTTGAACTGGGGCCGTCTTACCGGAAAATGCCGCGATGGTTTTCGTTGCTTGGCCGTCTTCCCGGAAAATACGCGATGTTTCGTTCCACTGGGCCGTTGTTATGACTGGAAATGATGCGATGCTTTCGCTTGCATTTGGGCGTCTTGCCCGCAGACAGAAGGCGCAATGCTTTCATCAGGCGGGTGTGGAAACTGTACAAATGCCCCCCATAGACACTTTCGATTTCGATGGTGATAGAGCGACCAGTTTCAATAAGCTATTGGGTTAATGATGCATAAACGAATTCATGATGTAAACTGAGAAGTACGTAGATAATAGCGCCTACGCCGGGAGATGATGTGCGTAATAGCGCCACTCACGACTGGCGAAACTATAAGCTAAAAATTTCATGCAGATCAGGTGTACTTTATTTATTTATTTACTTATTTATTTATTATTCGCTGTTTTTATTGCATTTTCAAGCGATGTTTTTCGTTGCACATGGGCCGTCTTTCCGGTAGGTAAATGGCGAGCTGGTTTCGTTGCATTGGGCCGTCTTCCGGGGGAAAATGGCGCGAGTGGGTTCGTTTGCATCTGGGCCGTTTCCGGGAAAATGGCGCGATGTGTTTCGTTGCATCTGGGCCTGATTGACTTTCGTTACTTATTCCTGTGCGGGAAAAAAAACGGCCGAGAGTTGCAATGAAACGCCAGCTTTGGTCTCGTTGAATCTGGGCCGTGTTAAAATTAAAACTAGATTGGCCTTTAGTTGGCATTTGGGCCGTTCTGCCGGCAAAACGACCCGGCCGGGTTTGGGGTTACTTAGCTCATTTGAATACTCAATTGCACGAAAATACGCCAAAATCTAATCAGGTTGAGACTCTTCAGCCGGATTCATTCCACCAAGTTAAACCATTATTATGCCTTACGGGAAGATCCAGAAAACTTGTAAAGGCCTTGCGGAACATTTGTAAATTTATGCAAAGTAGATACTGAATTAGCATATTTTAGCAAAAAGCTAATCAGTCGAGAACTTATCAAACCTGGCTCCTCACCAAATTACATCATTGTACCTTAGGAATCCAGCTAAACGTATACAAACGGGGTTAACATTTATCACGGACACAACGGACGGACGGAGACCATTTCATAGTCCCCGTTCCGAACTCGTACGGCGGGGGACCAATAGTGGTATTTTGAATGCCTTTCGTACGCACTTGATTTTAGAATGGGGAGCACATGCCTTGGAATTCTACAAAGAAGTTCGTTGGTTTCATTAGACTATGTATTCCTTAATTAGGTTTTTTAGGATTGCCCTGGCGCTTCCCGTCGTATCGACTCGGGAGTTACGGTAGATATAAGGGCGACCTGTTGCCCCTTCCCCTGACTTAAACCTGGATTGCCACTGACATGCCTCCCTAGGCGCTTCATATGTGTTTCAATTCTTCTGAGATCATTAGTTGGGAATGGGTCGCCGCAAAGCCAAGTGTCAAGAGAGGTTGGTCTCGGTCAAAAAGTTAGGAAAAACCTGGCTTAGCCATGGTTTTCATCATTCTTGTTTGAAGTACATGTGAGAGTACAACCATGTTCTGGTGTGAGCACAAGACCAAGCAAGTATATGGAGAATCCCTCAATTTCGTCCGCTGTCACCCATACGCTGGTCATGTCATAGTGATTGTCAGATCAAGCTCATAGTACATGTTGAGGTCATGCTCAAATAGGGTGCGCCACTTTAAACTACATTGACATCCAGCAGGATCCATGACATCTCCAACTTAATGACGACAGGGACATTTGTCTAATACATGTGGGTAAACAGTATGATCTCGGCTGCAGCCGCTAATAGAGATTTTTATATAAAATAAGCGTTATCGTGTTGTAGTTGGTGGAGGTGGTTTTAAAGTGACAGAAGAGCAGGAACCAGGAATCTTAGAGGGCATTTTGAAAGAGACTCACCTTAATACATGTAAAAGATAGGGTCTTTCTAACCCGCTATCTTACCAGTGTAAATGATGGCGTACTTGTATTGATATGTACAAGTACGTCATACGGTCATCAAATTGACAAGAAATACAAAAGGCATTTACATAAAAACTCACTCTCGGGATTCTCAGTTTGGCGAGGAGGATAAAACAATTTTTCAGAACTAATGCCAAACAACCTTATAAAACAATTATATGATGTCAAAATTTTGAGTCATGTGTGGAAATTTAATTATTATATGATTATTTTTTTAATTAATATCTTATTTCAGAAAAGATATAAAAAAAATATGCAATTTTAATTTTTTAAATTGATTAATAAGCCTTAAAACTCATATAGTGAAGATTGCAGTTCAGAATTTCAAAAATATAACTGTTCGTGGGGGAATTGATGAATGTTAAAACTAATGTATTTTTAAAAAGTGCATTGATTGTGGAATTATGACGTTATAGGACGTACTTGTACGCTTTATTCTGGATTGCTTACTGCACACAAATGAGAAGAAATAAAAGGTGATATTACCTGAATCTTTCTTTTGAAACATGGGGTAGGTGGCTGTAGCCTGACTGAGGCAAGGAAGGCCGTGCTCTGCCTGATTTGTACACAAGTCTCAATTACGCTGAATGGTCCACAGAAATGGCGTTGTGCTGCCCATATAATAGTCGTGATTCTCCCACGCTGGTTGGCGAAATGTCTTGAATCTGACAACAGCAAAAGTTTATGTGTATTGATTATGAGCAATTGGGTATGGACCACAATTTTACATTTTGGGAAGAGCAAAAACATTGACAAATTATTGTTTTTACATGATTGACATCAATTCTTTCAACAAACCAAACTAAACTCATATCAAAATTTATTGGACAGCAAATGCGTAGGTGATCGGAATGGTGGTAATGTAAAGTTCATACGACAACAAAGGTGATACAAATTGAACTTGCTTATTCATTGTATGTTTCTGGTAAAAAGTCCAGCCCAACTTTTATAGCATTTGGGAATTTCTAATATTCTCAAAGAACGTAATAATTCTGTCCAAATATTCACGTACTTGTTTTAAACCAACTAGAATTGCATGGTCCACCTTAGTGAGCAAATACTTAGAAATTCTTTATGTTACCACAATAGGCAGAAGCAATCATGTTCCACCCCATAACAAAAATTTCCTATGCTCTCCCTTTCCTCTGTACCTCCTGGAAGCATTTCGTTTCTTCCCATTCTATTTTCCCATCTCCTTATCTCTTTTTGCCTAGTTCCCTAGCTCCACCAAATCAATCCCAGTTTCCAATCTCTACTCAAGTGATGTTCCTTCTGATCCTTGATCTCTGTTTGCTCTCCTTATCTGATCTTAATCTTTATAATGCTTCTTTTTTTCCTGTACATGGTCATCATTAATCTAGTTATAACATGGCCCAGATCATTATCTATTGAGACATATAACTTTCACAGCTTTCAGATAAAATTGTGAGCCTATATCTAGCCCGATTTTATCAGTTAAGTGTTATAAATATCAGCTCGCCCTTAAAACTCCATGGCTGGGAGCAATATCTTTATTTTGAAAATTGATCGTTTATCCTCACAGCTGTTTGAGCATGTGCAAATTGTTTCTTTTATTTTTAGAACAATTTTAAGCAATGGCAACACAATTTTGACAACTAATATATAGAGACCTGCAAGAGCAATTACCTCCACAAAAATCAGAAAAATCCATTGTGGGAATCTTGCCATATAGGCCTACAAAGGTCACAAATTTGTATGTTATAGCGCCCTCTATATGCCTATTACCCATAGAAAGACGTGTAAAACAAGATTTTTATGAAAAACCATATTTGCCCGCAATGAAATTTCATCAAATTTACACAGGATGTAGTTAATGGATTATATACTCCAAATTAGTTGTCAAAAGTGTGTCGCCGTTTTATATTTTTTGTTTTATTCTCCTTTTTTTGTCATAATAAATGAGACTTTCAAACAGCTGTGTCCTTGAAATGAGATGTAACCTGAAAATAAGGTCAGAGGCCATTCCCCACTGAACGTATTTTTAGACCTCTTGGGGAGTTATTTACCAAGCATATTTCATGATCTGGCATCTGTGGTTCTGAGATCTGTGTTTAAGGAATTTTGGGCACACATGCACATGTGCGCGCGCGCGCACACACACACACACACAGGTATAAACAAAGCCAATCTAATCTTACTGTCGCGTCGAGAAAATGCTCCCATTGACATTAAGTAGCCACGTAGCCGAACTCCGGCTACGGGCATAAGGATGCCA
>JAMKCH010050066.1:0-10928 GCA_023653785.1 Ophioderma brevispina
GGCTAAATATTTTTCTGTACGGCATCCAATAAGTGATCTTTGATTTTGTGCACATTTAAACATAACTAGTCATTTGTATGACTGTTTAAAGACTGAAAATTGACTTGATTATGACCAAATCAGTGGTATTTTGCAAAAAATCTGGTTTTGTAAAAAAAAATTGCAAGCACCTTTCGCACAAAATCTCTGAATGTACCTTTATCCCAAAAGTTGTCAGTAAGGACTGCTCTTGCACCAGACCATTCTTTGGTTTCTTGCACAGACACCCCATTTCCAATTGTAAAATGGCAATGTTAGCTCTCATCCAAATCAACAACTACTTACATGGAATATTGATGCTGTTCTCAATGCATCCAGCACTTTCAATTTCAAAAGGCTCCCTGACATCTATCAGCTGGATGTCCTGTTGGTCAATCATCTTAGCAAATGTCTTGTAGTCAAGAACATGCTTCTCTCGCCAATCCATGACTGGTGTCTGCAATGGCCCTGATAGAATGTGAGCAAGTAAAAATGAAGGAGAAACAACATCTTTAGAGCTGGCATTCAAATTAGCTATTCTACCCTCTCACCATTTTTTTTATTCCAATTTGATCCCAAATTTGACATTTCACAGGGGTGCAGTTGGAGGGCAGCAGTTTCTTTTCATAGTGTAGTGTGTAGCTGGGGTCTGCCACTCACAACCATTACAAAACACCCTCAATTTAAATGTCTGGCAATGGCAAATGACCTTTAACTTTTAATGTCTGGTTGTTTTAATGAGGCTTATGCACTCATCTGTCAGTGTTTGAGGGCACATGTGGTCCAGTGGATAAAGCGCCCCACTTGCACACCAAAGGTTGTGAGTTCGAGCCCCGCTGTGGCCAATGTGTTTCGCCCTTGAGTAAGGCGCTTTACCTCAATTACTCTTCCCTACCCAGGTGTATAAATGGGTACCGGCATTATCCAATGTCGGGAAGGTAACGGACTCGCTGTAGAGGAGGTGTAGCGAGCCCCCTCCAGCAACATTATATGGTGGAGTCTGGCCCAATCGCTTCGAAAGAGAGATGGGCACTCCGTTCCTGTGTATACAGGTCCGTCCCCTTTACCTTTTTTACCTGTCAGTGTTTCATTTAAAATTTCATTTTAAATGCTAAGCACATGTTTTTTTCTTGTTCATACAACTTTCATCCAAGGTCTTCCACAAAGATTTCATATCTTAGTTAATTTTAATTAGGGTAAGAGTGCTTTTACAATCTATCAGATTATTTTGTGGCAACTGGCATCTAGGTGGTATGAACTGACATTTCATCACAATGAAGTTGCCTTGTAGTTACTTTTATGCTAGGGTAACCATTTGTGTTATGTCTATGAAAGTTCTCAATAGTAACCACCATCAGCTCAAGGAAATAGTCTTATCCACCAGTGTGTTAAATTTTGGTATTGTTGGTTAGATTTTGTTTAGCTCAGTGTTTAATTAATGCAACCCCCCCCCCCCAGTTTGGTGAGTGCCTTTGCCTGGTGTGTGCCACTGATGTAAAAGCGCTTTATATAGGCGAGATATAGGCATACATCTTGCAACAGCTGCTACCAGGCTACTTGTCCTTCAAGCAACATTTGTGCCATAATTCTTAAATTGGAGGTCCATGGCCACATCAGTCTTAGCCTTGGTCCCCACATTTTACAGGATGTGGTCAAACTAAACTGGTGCTATTTACCTTGTGAAATCTTGGGACTAGAAGTAGAAAAAATGTTTGGTTTGGATGGGTGAAAAATCACTTTTTTTTCAACCAAGATTATTTTACACAGTATTCTACAGGACTTAAATTCTTAGCTCTCATGTCAAAACAGATTCAGATATAACGTGAAACTTTGGGTTTGGGCGTGAGATGTAGGGTCATGCGATCAAGATGAAAATTTTATATTGAAATTTTAAAATTCCCAATAGCCTGAGTCTTTGGGTACAGGACTTAAATTCTTAGCTCTCATATCAAAACAGATTCAAATATAAAGTGAAACTTTGGGTTTGTGCATGAGACGAGGGTCCACCAATCAGATGAAATATATATTCACCAACACCACACTCTCTGATGAGTCATTTGTTTCTTGGATTTTAAACACATGGATCTGAGGGTACTGCAACAAATTGAACAACAACTGTAATAGTAGGTTTATTACAAGTTATTCAATCATTTTTAATTAAAAACAAAACTCATACAGGAGGAAACATAACGCCAACAAGGACTTTATCGCCAGCAGTGGCAACAGTTTTTGTTTGATTTAAAGGTGTGTTGTCATTTTGTGCACCATGTTGTCTATCTTATATTAAGTTGGTCACTTGCAGACACTTTTTTACCACAATTATCTGGTAAACAAACTTGCATTTTTGATAGCAGAAGTAATAATGCCATTCCAAGGACCACTACCACTTACCGTGCACTTTGATGGTGTAACCAATTAAAATGGCAATATTTTTGTCTGTATGGTTCAAAAAGAATATGCATTTGGAGCTTGAAATTTCAGCACAAACAACTAGAAAAATACAGCCTGATACCAAACTATCGATACTACTTTCCGGTAAATCAGGAGGGTCCCCAAATGTGGATCGAACATGCACTTAAAACACAAAATTGATTTAATATACATTAAAAAGAAGATAATTGCACCTTATTGCTGGATATTTCAAGCTCCAGAAATTTCCTAAAATTGGGAATGGATTTTTTAAGAAGTGAATTAATACCATTAACTTGGTAATAAGACCATCTGGGGGGATTGGTGCATGTGGGATGGACTCAAATACACCCTCTGGATATGTATAATATAATGCAATATTGTTCTGGAATGTTGTCAGGATATTGCAGGAAGCTCAATTATCAAAACATGATAGCCATGACCAACCCCCTTTCCAATGCCTTGTATTGACAGGAGTACATGAAAACAATGCAAATATGTTATTGGGAAGATGAATTTGCACCCTTAAGCCATTTGCTAGTCATTTCAATCCCTGTTTCAATCCCAACAGAAATTCCAAGTTCTGGATACACAGGACTCCCTTTGTCCATGAAGGGTGGGTTCCACAATTTTTGGAAGTGTACTAAATATTAATAACATGGCAATCAATCATAATGATGAACAGCGGGGCATTTCCCTCCAACCTGAATACCTGGCATGGCAAAGTGCCACCTCAGGCAATTATGGACTATGAACTTTTGATTGCACATCTGCTGGACCTGGATCTTAGTTGATGTCTGTGAGCATAGATGTTGTGAGTGATTATTTATACTAAGCACACAGTTTTTGACTTTAGGGTGGCCTGTTACATTACCTTTGGGCAATAGGATATACACTGTAGTTGCTTAGTCAGCTTACAAGAGCGACTCAGAGGCACATTTTGAAACGTTTTACTTTTTAAAAGAAATGTCATAACATCAGTAATTTTATAGCTTTTTATGCCCATTCTGTCCCAAAAAAATATTTGTGACTCACTTCCACAGAAAGTTGGACAGCCCAATATAAATATATATCAGCACTACAAGTTTTTGAAGACAAAACCTAAAAATCATGAAGAAAGTATAGTGACGGTACTTTGTTTATACTAATAGGGCAAAAATTATTGGCTTTGTTTATCCACAGGTGAAAGTAATTCCATTTTAACGCCCCTTTTCGCGCCTCTTGCCACAAGCGTGCGTTGCGCATGTCCATTTTTTTTCAAATAACAACCAACTTGAGAGCAAACCCCTGGCATACTTGATAACCACTCTAAAGTATTAATAAAACTGCGAAAATACCCATCCCAAAACTCAATCTGTAAAATTTCCACATATTGACCCCCCCCCAAAAAAAAAAAACAGAGTCAACATGTCCCCACACCTTCAACTCCTAGTATATTGAAGATCATCAGATCAAATTTTCGTGAGCAATTTTGGATTGGGGTCTCCAAGTTTAAATAACATTTCCTCCCAATCCCATTGAAATACAGTATATTGAGACCACTAGGGGTCAAAAAAACTTTCTTATCGACCAGATACGGTTATTCATGGGAACCGGTTAATTCTTGGGAGGTGTTTTAAAACACCAAGCCCATTGAGCCCAAGCCACATCACATACAAAATGCAATAAATATCATTTTAAGGATATTATCACCCGATACCACTTTATGTATACTTTAGTTGTAGCAGATATTCAAAAATTACAAATAAAATGTTCAATTTTCCCATCACCATTCCTCAAAGTTATTATAAGCAAACATGCCATCCAACACAATGGGCCCTTACTTTGATGGCTGCTTATAAACGAATCCGACGGCGACTATGATCGCCCATACGGCCGTGGGCGGCGCACTACACCATCCGCCATGACTGGGATCGTTGCATTCTGTTTAAGTGTTACCACAAAGTAGTGATAATTTTGATCAGTTCTGACGGCAAAAATCAACACTATTCACTGGTATGGGCCATTTGTATATCCTCATGGGCGGCTCAGGTAAAAAAATTGTAAATTTCTCCTTGGCTGCACAAATACCGATAAAAAGTTACAAAAAATGGGAAACGAACTGCGTGTGAAATTCACTCGCCAATGACACCTGAACTGATAAGAATGTGAATGTCTGCAACGCCGTTCCCAGATGCCATCGGTTCCCAAATGGAAAAACCGTCCGAATTGTTTTTAAAGGATATTAATTTTTCATTTAGTTTGGCTTGAAATACGATTGTTGTTAATCACAAAATTCCATTTTAAAACATGGTTAAAGTTCCACATGTCACGCACACGTACATCACTACATGTACAGGTAAAACCCAAAGAAAAAAAACATCATCGTATCCATTTCAGTCTAATACCACATTGTAACGCGCCGGTCATTTTAACGTGGACTGATAGTCTAGGCGTAGCACAGTCCATGCACAAACAAACTAATTTGTTTTAGATCTCCGAAATCGATCACATGGCACGGAAGCGTCCTTTCTAAAACCTCAACAACCCATCGGAAAATGTCCTGTTTTTTTTCAGCAAATCCTATTCGGTCTTTGGGAACTATCATTTTTCACGTCACGATCATATCAACATTCTGTGTGTTAACTTTATTTTGGTCTGATGTTTATGAATGTTTTCGAAAAAATGATTTTTTCTCACTCGGGGCTGTTATTACCAATTTTTACCACGTATTCTAACCATAAAGCGTTCATTCTCAGTCACGCAAAGTGGGCGAGAAAACCTTCAATTTTTTTAACCACTAATAAAGACACTTGCCGTGGAATTCCAGGTTTGGCCAGTCCCTAACATCATCTTTCTATAGATCATGGAAATAACATGGTGAAAAATTGGGTTAAAAATTGCGAAAAAAGGTGGTTGTAAATCTTAGTATTTCGTTCGTTAAGCACGTAAAAGGCATATGCGTTGTGTTGTACTGTTTGTTTGGAATCCAGGATGCCCCCAGCAATGCGGCGACGTAGATGGTGTCCTTTCGAGGCTTCCCCGTCGGATTTGTGTATATTGTTCCCGAATGCCTAAATTACCATCTGCGGGCTTTATACCGAGTGTAAATTCTAGCAGCTCTGTATTTTCTTTTACAGTTGGGTGGGCTTATAACCCAAGGTGGCTTATAACCCGATGGTTAAGTCTCTGTTATAAGGCGCTGTATTCTCTGTAGAGGGGGGGAATCCCTTTACACAGTTGGCAAAAATTATTTTTTTCCTTTCTTGACCAATGACCCCCCTTACAATCATTTTCCCATGGGGCTAATTGGGGAAAAAATTATGGTTCATGCACTGTCCAATTTGGTATCTTAATTTAACTTTTGTTCCCCATCTCTCTAGATAAATCCGTTTTTTGAGAAATCCTTGACGCCCGCAATGACATATTGTTAACGATTCACTTTGGTGATATCGGCGATTTAGTCTAGAAACATACGGTTTGTTTTAAGTTTTAATTTATTTTAGAAATGTTTCTTAACTTACTCTATTATCAATTAAAAATAAGTGCTTGAATTTCACAATAATTGTGGAAATTGAGAGATTAAAAGCTCATTTACTTTTTGAGACTTGAGTTTTTAAAAAGATAGAAAAATTAATATCGCAGCTTGAGAAACAATAACATCCATAAGAAATATCATAGGAAATTTCAATTTGCGCACAAGTTACAATTTTCGACCATACCTTTTGCGAACGAAGCAATCCGTTTGATGTCAAACAAAAAGCAATAGAACGGTATCATTTTCCTCAACTTTAATTTGTAATATTATTTTTAGGAGCCCTCCCCAGGGGTAATATCCACCTTAACATTTTTTTTTATCCCCCCCCCCTTCACAGACTACAGCCTATGGACATACGGACGGAGCCCATTTTATTTCCCCTTCCGAACTTTGTTCGGCGGGACAAAAACTTATGGACTTCCGTGAATACAGTCCCATTAGCCTATAACATGAAACTATACATCCGCAGTGAATGCCAGACAGTGTAAACCAAACTTTTCATGTCAAAGCAGTTTCTTTAATACTCAAAAGTACGATCAGTCAAATCTTTTGTCAACTGGTTGTCATATGATGTTGATATACATTAAAAGACACTAGCCGTGAATTTTCTAATCGGCAAATGAAAAAATCATAAAAAATGCAAGTTTTTCATGTATGTAACAAGTACAGATACATTGTATCCTAACATACCCTGGCAAATGATAAGACCAACCAACCTATAGACAGAATCGGAGATTTGAGTATTACTGTCCGACGGACACTTACTACAACACGTATTGGAATGGAGAATCGGATCTAATCTTTTTTACACTCATGCGGTTTCTTTTCTTTCTCCTTTTCTGTCAATTCGACAGTGGGAAAAGGTAACTTATAGAAGTCTACTGAGACTTATCCTTCACTTAGAAGCTATTCCTGCAATTTCATATATTGTTCAAATCACTGATAGTGCGTTAAGTCCTAAATGACTCAGCTTTTCAATTTAAAAATTTGTTCTTTTAAATTTCTTGATCTCCTATTGTATATCAGTGCCAGACCAGTCTACACTTTGAAAAGGTTGAAACTTATTGTTGAAACTAAAGGTTGAAGTTGGCATTATGTAGTTCCTATATCTTTAAACTAGTTTGTTTGGTCCGCGATTTAAGAGTTGGCATTATTGTATGGGTAGTACATCTATTTCGACCTTAATTCATTTATACAGTAGTGCGTATAGAAACATTTGATTATAAACATCTCTATACTCCGTCCAGCCTGAAATAAGGAGTGACATCAGAGCTTTCACCATGGGCTTAACATGCAATCGCAGTAATAATTGCGAGCGTACAAGTAGGCGTGGTGCGCGAGATAAGCATGCACAATAGCTGCGCGAAAGCTATGAATAACTCTTATTCAGGCCGGACCGAAGTATCCAACATCCCCATGCAATCTCACCCCCACTATAGTCTTCACAGCATCACGTACAGGCCTTCGCTTGAACTTTACCTGTCATATTCACGCCACATACTATTAAATTTTAAGTTTGATTGTGTGAAATATCATGTACATACTAAATACAGATGCTGTGCATTGACTGTTTTCAATGATATCAGGTAAACCTTCAGTGACCGATACAGTTTGAGTATATCAAGATACACAATTTTTTTGCTGAAATGAATAGATTAGGGTTTGTGTAGAATAAGAATCTGCCGGGTGCCACCTGGCATCTTTGGGCATTTTGAGAATCCAAGGATGGCGTCGCCATATGATAATTATCTATTCAACCCTGCATTATCAAATTATGGAGTTACTAGATACACTATAGAATCCAATGAACAAGTGTGTGGCACTTTTAACATTAAGTCATGCTTCAAATGCAAAATGGAAGCCAAATCCATCATTTTAAAATATGACTTATACAGCAATATGTGCGAAAAGAATAGACATGAAGTACTTAGATTATGTTTGTTAGACCAATAATGTATTGCTGATACTTTAAGTTACAAACATGACGTAAATCAAATGCAGCCAAAAACGTGAACTTCTTCAAAAAGTACTTCACACAAATTAATAAGTATACAGTCTTCAAGTCGAAATCAGGGTTGGCAATTTCCCGGGAAATCTAGTATTTCCCACCTATGGCGGGAAATAGTGGGAAATACTGGGATAGTGGGAAATCCGGGAAATACTGGAAAGTAACCGGAATACTGGGAAATACCTGGTCGATACCGGGAAATACTGGGGATGTAGTAAATTGAAGGACCTCATGGGGATTAACCTCAAATAACTATATTTAACAGTTATAAATGTTGTGGAAATCATCTGTGTATGTTTGAAGGGTAATCAAACTCAACTCCACTCCACTATTGATTATAATAAACCCTCAACAAGTATAGTATTAATTAGATGCACCCTTGGTGTGACAAATCAACCTTCTTTTCTGAGGAGCTCAATTGCTCCAAAGCTCCAACATTTTCCTCAACAGACGTTCAGGAGCTCAATACATTGAGCTCCTTATTACTTAAAGGCATACGTTTTTTGATATGATATGACAAGTATTATGGAACCCTTTGTTGTGCACCCTAATGAATCCTGGAGAGTTATTAACAGAGCAGGACTCTTTTTTTCATAATGAAGCCTGGACTATAGGCATTTATTGAAAAGACTAGCTACACTATCCTAAATTAAGAATGAATAATAGAATTTTGAATAAAAGCTGCCATGCAGTTAAAGATGTTCTGCATCCAGCTATTCTTACCTTGTGCATTGTACAAGTCTTGTTACTATATCATAAATGTACACAAAACTGTCTGCTGGCACAGTTCATCATTTCGTGGCCCCTTTACTGATTATTATCTCTCTGTGGCTATTTAACCACTTACATGTATAGTCATTTTGATGTACTTAAAATATTGTTGAGAGAATTATGGATAATTGAAATGTGTAAGAATCTACAAATCCAAAACTGAGTCCAATACCCAAGTTAGTTGAAAAAATGAAAACCACCAATCAACCCCCCTCCCCTGGGTCATTTATTGCATGAAAGTGCTAAATCGTATTGGTTTAGTTATTTTTCATGATAATTTAAATAAAATTAAGTTTTTGAAAATTCACTTTTTTGAGTATTCCCGTATTTCCCAGTATTTCCGTTTTTGTCAAATATGCCTGTTGGTATTTACCGGTAATACCGGTATTTACCGTCCCGGTATTTCCCAGGGCGGGAAACACCGGCCAACCCTGGTCGAAATCAATTGTGTCAATGACATTAGAAATGTACCTTTGATCCTAACCAATGTACAGCATACACTTCAATTTGTTTTTAAAAATTTGAATTTTTAACTTTTTCAAAAAAAACGAAATATAACTAATATGGTGCAAGTTTGTCAAATACAATAGGAATTACATTTTTTCACATATATTGCACAATCAATTTATAATTTATGGAAAACATTAATTAATATATCTGGATACCCCTGGTATCGCTTGGTTATAATCATAGTAACAATTTCTAATTGTTCATGATACAATAATAATACTTTAATGTAATATTTAGAAACTTGTGTCAGTATTTTTGAAAGATATTCACCTTTTTGGCTGCCATATTAATTGACTCATTTACAAATTAAATGTATCATAAATATATTTTTGTGGTCTAACAACATAAATTAAAGTACTTCATGTTTTAATTTTTATCGCAGGTATTTGCTGTTATAGGGCATATTTTTTTAAATTATTAAATTTGACTTACCATTTTGAATTTAGTAGACTAAATGTTATAAGTGCCATGCCTCTGTTCATGGGTCCTTAGTATATCTAGTACCTCCATAGTTTGATCATATATGGTTGAATAAATGATATCAGTATGGCGACGCAGCTTGGATTTCTTACAATGCCCAAGGATGCCAGGTGGCACCCGGCAGTTCGTATTCTACATACCCTAATCTATCAATTTCCGCAAAAAAAAATTGTATATCTACTCAACTTTGCGGTCAGCAGGCCATAACTTGGCCCATATCTCCCCGACTAATACTCTGGCTTGATATTGGTTTTTGCTTTGTTAATCAATTATTTCTTTTATGTATTTAGAAGGACCTTATGCCTGATTCTAGCAGAACCTATGACGATGGAAAACTCAATTCAATGTCCGCGAGGATCAAGTTAGGATACACCCTAGAAATTTATTAGACACATATTATTAGATGTAGGCTATAAAAGGTCAATGTTTTCAGATCACTCACTTCAAACACAGGCTCATTTGATGACTGTAAACACCCTGATTACCCCATAAAAAAATCCAAAATGGCCGCCAAAATTGTCAGAAATTTGACTTTGGATCAAATCCATTATTTTTTTTGTTCAATTTGTTTACTTTTGGTGGAATAACACATTCTCACAGTATATCCTTTCTTTGTTGAAAATGCAAAAAAAAAAGGGTTGTTGCCCTGAAAAAATTGAGCGTCTGGGCGCTTCACATTGTCCAATGCGCATCCTGATTGAAACTTATGATTTAATATTCAAAAGGTTGAGTGTTATTATGAACACTTGCTGAAAGTCTTACTACATTGTGTTTGTGTTTTTAAAAATAAAATCCGTCCATTGGAACCCACATGTAAGAAAGTTCACTAAATGAACACTGAAATACATCTTGCTCGTTTCTTTTCTCTGGGCGAACAGGTAAACACAGGACTCCTCTGTGGTTCCTGGTACATCTCACGCCTAGTTAAATCCTAGTCTTTATTTATTCATGCTCGCCAGTTTCTTTCCGATTCCTATAAGCTTTTTTTTTATGCAAACATTACTTTGTTGTCAAAATAAATCACTTTTAATCTTTTTTGCGAGATGAGACATTTTACCTATTTTAAAACCAAGTTATACATATATGTTAATGGTTTTTGCATTTAAATTTAAATGGATACATTATCCACAACAAACAAGGCTTTTCTTGTCTCAAAATTTACTTTTTAAGTTACAGCTAAGAATCAAATGTTTTGGTTAAAACTCAGAAAAATCC
>JAMKCH010050067.1:0-10530 GCA_023653785.1 Ophioderma brevispina
AAAAATGCTCTCACTCACAAAAAAACTCAAGTTATTTACATCATCAAACAGCTGGAAAGGGTACATTACACACTAACAATAGACGACATTAGTGTAGAACTGATCACATCGGAAGGTTCTGAACTGGGATGATTTTAAGCTTATCGGATCTGGTTCGGAATCGGCAAAAATTCTCCCTACCGATCTCATGAACCGATCCACGTACTAAGCCTATAAATGGCAAAACACTATTGCAACTCACTTGTACCTTATCTGCAAATGAAGACCTTAGGCCTATGTTTTCAATTGAATTTACTCAATCTAGCATTAGAACTCAGAGTAATCAGACAAATATTCACAATTGGCAACTCAAATATTAAGCGTCTGTGTGTTTTGTATTCGCAATGTTTAAGTTGACATGCAATTCACATGTCAACAATACCAGGGAATTCCCGTAAATTCTTGATGAGAAGAAACCACGGTTCCTGATTGCCGAGGTATGCTTCTCACTTTATTAAAAATTTAATGCAAGTTTGTTATTTTGAGACAAACCTTTTCAACACAACTCATAGACAACATACATAGTTATCGTAAATTTATACAGGGTATGTGATTTTTCATTGTTATCCAATTTGGTGAAATATTCTAGAACATTTCTAGAATTCAACAAACTTTCCAACCCATCCTACTTGCCCGCGGACCCGGACATCACCTAATCACATATGGCTGCCCGTCGGGGTATCGCTACACAGAGTCGAATCTTCTGGGGTGTCGTGGGATATTAACCCTCTGACACAAGACGATAGTTAATTGCATTGCGTTTTAAAGCATGTTACATACAAAATTACATACCTGATTTTATCTGGGTTTGTGGACTTATTTCCCTTTTTCAATTAGTCATTATTACCAAATCACGTCGACACATTGTTAACTTCCAACACAATCACGAAGATTTCAAAATTGAAAGCTCGTAATGGAAAAAAAAGAAGAAACTGTGTTCTTTCACACACATATTCTGATGTTTTGTTATAATACGCTTTCACACAAATAACCCGAGGTCATTTTAACATTCTCTGCTAGTGGAAATCATTACTGCCCTTACCTTCATCAATTGGTGAAATATAGAAGTGTTACCAGCAAAAAGGCCCTGAAATTTGCAAATGGTTAATACGCCATTCAATTTTATTATTTTTCATTTAAAAATGATTGTTAATAATAGATAAGAAATTATTTTTTTATTTGCGTAGAGTTTTGATGAAGCAGCATTTCGTTAGAGCCATTGATTTACACGATGTTTCACTGTTCTGCGGGAGTCTCCATATGCCTTGAAATATCCTCGCGAAACTTGTAATGTGCGAAGTGCTATCCGTGTGTTTGTAACGGAACATGAATTTTCGGATATGTGCAATCATGAAAACTGGATGTCCCCTTGTGTAAAATAGTTTGACATGACCTTATACGTCAACTTGATATTATTTACACATGGGGAAAAAGTTTGACAACATCGCCGGGTTGACGACACTATGTTTTGGAAATCATCGAAAATTTTCCGTTTATGGAGATTTACTCAACATTGGTATGTGTAATTAGTTTCATGAACATGTTAACCATGGATTGGGTGCATAAAACAAATGAATAACTGAATTTGAAGGGTTTAGAGCACGAGAAATTTGTACTCAGGCAAAGTACACGCTTGAAACGCAATGCAATTACCTCTGTCTGTGGTAGAGGATGTAACACTCTAAACCCCAGCTTCGATCTGTGGATTTAATCGCTGTCGGCGCTGACTGGTCATAGATGATGCGATGGAGGGGGTGTAACATGAGCTCAAAAATTCTGAAAAATATATTTTTTTTCCCCTTTTTCTGTGTAAACTGGTCGCATTTCAAGCAGATTGTAATTTGATCATTATAGCGTAAAGTAGTAAAGAAAGTACATCAAATTTCAGAGAGCAATTTTTGGCAGTGTATCATAATACACTGTACAAACCTCATGGGTTACTGACATGATAAAAAAACATTGCCAGAGAATCGTTATCTGAATCGGAAGCGGCCGATCAAACCTAACATGATCGGAGATCTGCAGATTCAAAAGCAGTGTGGATCGGTTCTACACTAACTACAGTATGTAGTCCTTGTACTATTTCCAATAATGGTAACTCGAACTTTACTAATGTGTAACATTCTTTTAAAATTTGGACATAATCTTGGTGCCATAAATAGTCCTATGATAACAGCAGCCATTAAAAAGTTAAGATATCTAGTCATGATCATCAGGACTAGTCTCTGTACATTACACATTTCTTGATGTGATTGATCCATCAGCTCTGGCCGGAAACCCGTGAACTCGCAAGTCGACATTAAAAATGTACTAATGAATACTGAATACTGAAATAAGCCTCTGGCCATTTGGAAAAAATGGTCAGGACGTAAATCTAAAACTTTTCATTTCATGGCCTTATAAAGTTTGGGTACTATTTTATTTCAAACATTTGCCTGAAACACTTTTCTACCTAACCAGTAATTTTGCTCACATTTTTCTCAAGAATAGTTTCAGCCTCTTAGATCAAAATTCTCAAGAGTGAAATTGAAAATATGAAGGGTGAAATCTGTACTGAGTATTGCTGAGAACATAAAATTTAATAGAAGTAAGGAGTCCGTTTGAAAATTGATTTTAATTTGAACCCCTACAAATTAGGTATCATTGTAAGTAATTAAAAAAGAAAAAGAATGGTGTATAAATCAGCTCAATACATGAAAGTATGGCGGAGTTATGCCTATTCTTATGTTAAGGGGGATGGACTTTTGTCAACCGACCCTCCACATACTGATTTCTTTATATATTTGGAGAGAAGTCACAGTCACCCCAAACTTATATACAAAGCAGCAAATGGTTGTTCAATACCTTTTTTTAATATTTCTGACCAATATATTGGTGTTTCAAGTCAAATTAGTCTTGTAAAAACAGAAAACTTACCTTATGTTTAAATGGGTATTTTTTAAAAATCCCCCTCACGAATTTGAGTTGTCAAACATTATTTCAAAAACTCAGAGAGATCACGAACTAAACTTAAGTTAATCTGAGAGTAATATAACCTATGTGCTTGGTTTACTGAATAATAAATTTAACATGACCCCCCATTAGAAAAAATAAAATCAACATACCCCTCCCCACTTGTCAAGTAGAAAACATATACCCCATAAAGTTACATTTCTCCTGCCCCTCCCTCATAAATAATGAACGGTCCCTTATTATTACATTACTAATTTAATTGTCCATGTTTCATTTTGTATTTTTCATAATATTGTTGATAATAATAAAAATTTATAATATTCAGTCATTTAGATTTCTTCTTTTTCCCCCTTTTCTTGGCTTAAAAATTTCATCCCACTTGATTTATACAAACTTCAGTCGGGATCACACTAGTCTCTACCAATCCTTTATTGTCCACATACCGTCGCATGGTATAATACATACAGCCTGCTGTGGAGGCTACGATCCAGGTCGTATTCGGGAGAGCATGGATTTTGCAGATGGCCTTTGCGCAAATTTGCGCAACGATAGATTTTTTCAAGCTTGACACTTTTCTCATCAAGAAATTCCATATTTCCATAAAACAACTCGCTTTTTAATGGCAATGTGTTTGTTTATCATCAAATGAACAATTTAGTGGCTAGAATTGCGAAAAAACGAACCTGAAAATAGCGTCACAAAATCCTGTGTTTTGCTGAAGTTCTGTTCACAACTACTGCCGAATTTGGTATCAATAGACAGTGTGAAAAGGCCGCTTAATTGGTGACGTCAGCTTTAATTGGGCCATGACCCCATGAAAATTGCTTGGTCAGAACACAACACGGAAGTTGGGAATCGCTCTCAAGCAGACGACGGCGCGCATCGTTGTGAGGGGGTCGAAGCTGCATCGCCGATCGCTCCTTCGGTATGTAAATTTTGCGCAAAGATTTCATACGTTTAATCATGTTATTTTCTTCAAAAAGGTAATTTATTGTTAAATATCAACTTCATTTTACAGGAAAACAATTGTAAAGTGAATTTGGATTTATAGAATGGGCAGAATATGGAGACATTTGGGGGTATGTTTTCACACACTAACTAATACAAATCCCGAAAGTTGCCGAACCGACAGACTCCTTAATAGAAAAGTGACTTCACTCTCAAGATATTTTTTCAAAGAGTCCAATGCGAAGTTCAAGACTACAAGAGGTATTTTCATTTCGATATGGGGTTGAGGGAAATTGCTGTTAACATTGTGCAAATACAGAAAAGACAGTATAAAAGCTACGCTCTAAACTGAAAAACATCTAAATAACATAAAGTTGCATAAAGAAATGCTATTCAATCAACAAACAATCGTACAGTACTGACAGTACAGACAGTACTACACAATCATCATCAAACCATGAACGTTTACGGAATCAAGAGTCATTCATATTATCTTCATTTTATTGCATTTAGAATCCATCATTTCACATACCTTTCTTCTCGGTGACTGTTCCGGTTTATGGGGAAAAGATGAGACCCCAATTTTTACCAAGGGATCTTCAGTCGCAGGACTGACGTTGTTTCGTTAAGGCAGTTTTTTCGTGGATTTCGACAAAAACAAAGCATTTATTTTGGCGGGAAGCAAATACAATTATGTGGACCATCAAAATAACGCTAGTTGATGGTTCAATATTATGAAAATACTGGGTGAAAAAATAATGCTCTTCGTTAAAGAGATGAATAATTGGAAGACAATAAATTAAGCTGCAAAAATCTTTGCGACTAATATGACCGAACATTGCGGAAATTGGTCCTAAATTTGTTGAATTTTAGATCACCTGTTTTTCACCTTTGGCTTTGCTTAGCTCACAACTAATCGTTATTTATTCGAACAGCATCAGTACTTTCTGAGAATAAGCTTGAAATGGAAGAGTTCCCTAAATATTGTCAATTTTCCAAAAAATCTGTACTAAGTAAAATAGTAATACGACTAACTTTGTTTGTACTCAAATGCTGGATCATATTAAAAACAATTGATATTTTGGGTAATTAGTAGAACATATATTTGGTTGATTAGTATCAAAATAATTATAACATAAAACACCGGCGGAATGCCATTACAAGTCTCAAAAATATTTGTGAAGCACTCTTAAAATAACCATGTATGAAACATCAAGTTTTAGCAAGGTGTTCCAACCTTGTCTAGAACATGAGAAACGGGAAACAAAAGACAGGGACGGGGCGAAAGGGTAAAATGGAAGCACAAGACAGACAACAAAATGCGAAAGCGCACAAAAGAACAACACCACAATATGTAAAAAAATGCAAGAAATGGCAAGAGCCTTGGAAAGCAGATATAAAGCCGCGGGCTGGCTATAAGTAGCTGCACGACAGACAACGTGCAACAAGCGATTTCACATATAGATGCCACTTAAAATGAAATACCCAAGTTTTTCCACTGGATGTAAAGCTTTTCTGAAAAAAATACCCATCCCAAAGGATTAAAGGTGCAACGAGAGATTTCAAGTATCCAGATTCTGTGATATGCAGTGAGTTCATAATAGATTAGATGCTCATAGATTCCCTACCTTATTTGGTTACAGAATAACTTAAAGAGACACTGGCACGCCTCAAGATTTTTCAAAATCGATATGTTGAATGGTGTTGTAAGGCTTTATATACAAAAATCCCTCACCCGAAATGATTAAGACAAATCAGCTTCCTTATGGTGTACACAGAACGATTTATAATTTACGTCGTCAGCGACGTTAAAATGAGCAGACGACGAAATGGCGTTCGTTAAAGGTCCCCGACTCAGAGATTTCCTGGGAGGGCGCGCAATTTCCCAAAAAATCGTGTTTTTTGCATGTACTTTAATGTTTGGTCCATTACTAATCACTGTGTGAAAGTGCTAAGCTAAAATCGATTCCGTCATAAGCAAAATCACAACTTTGTTTTATAAAAATTCCGTATCCGGAATTTTTGTTTTACACAGTTCCTATGGGACGTAATAATACACATATAGCCTGTTTACTGCATTCAAAACGAAAAATCGATTCATCTCAATTTCGGGAATTGGCATTTTAGGTACTAGTTTAGTTCTAAGTTGACTATTTTTCATTATACACAAAAAATAATATTTCGAAACTCTGAGTCGACTTTAACACAAGAATCACGCAGCAGTAGGTAGGTATTCCAACTCTATGCACACTGTTTGATCGGTCTATACTTTGTGGTTCTATATCAGTGAGTACGAGTCAAAAATATGCATGTATATACACATTTGTTGATTAAAGTTATGGAAAACTTAAAGTGGCACAAATTACCTGATGTCCTTTCCCATATCAATGTACCTATCTGTTTTGGGGTAGTTATGTATTTTATGTGTAAATATATCTCTGTTATTCCAATGGCTAGATATAATTTGCGAGCAAATGAAGGAAGAAATTTCAGTGTTTTGTGAAACTTGCCAGTGCCGACTTTAAGTGAAAACAAAAGGCGTTTGTATATGCTTATATTCATTAGAAAACCTACGCGCCTGGAATTTCGTATTTGCTCCTATACGAAATGAGAAATTTCAATTTTTTGTACAAAGGAAACAGTTCTCAGCTTAATCCTTTTCTAGCTTTACACCAGTGCCAAAAATCAGAATTTTCCCAATTTCGGGACACTGTTATTGAAAATCTCTCGTTGCACTTTAGCTGTGGAAACTTAACGATTTTTTTTGCTACAAAAATTGTTGCATTTCGAATTTTGTTATTGGCAGCAATTTACTAATTCAGCTTAAGTATTTATATTGAAAATATATAAGCAAATCAAAATCACCTTTGTTTTCACTTTTAAGACATTTCTGTACTGAGCCAAATAGCATGTGAGATATCTACTAAGTTGTCTATTCTCAATTTTATGAAAATGACTACACTATGGGATGCCTTGACATCTCTCGGTGCAAATTAATGAATTAAGGAGCACAAAAGTTAAATAGTAATTGTTGACGAAGGACTGAGCCGCAGTTGTAATCAAGAGCTAAACCAGAGTAATGGAGCTATTACAGTATAGTTATAGCTAGTCTGAACCCACATGAGTGCCAGGATTTCTACTTGGGAAGCCGCCGAAGCTTGATAGCTAGATTGACTGCTGTCGTCTTTTAAGCCAAAGAGCTTCAGTTGGAATCAAAAAAGGGGTTCCGGTGATGGTCCTTGAGGAATCATAGCGAACAGGACTGAGGGTGGTAAATAACTGGATTTTCTTATTGTGGAAAACATTGTTTAAGTGTAGTAGAGGCGAAAGCCCGTCGTCTTTTGAACTGCTGGACCAAAATTATCTAAGATGGAGATTCCATGGAATATATTACTGAAGAGTTTCAACGCGTGATTTGCTACCTGTCATTTTTGCAAAAGTCTGCGCTGGGAAGACCATATCATGTGGACGGCAAAGACTTTCAACACAGGACACTAGTTAACTCGAAGTATAATCTGGAAATTGTGTGTAATTTGGTTTGGACATACCAAAGTCGTGACTAAACCCTTTACAAATCATTAAAATCTGCTTATTTAGATGATTTTGATTTTTATGAATTCCGATCATTTGAGCACAAGGCTCATTTTTTGTGTTTTGAAAGGTATTTCAGACCTTAGACGTCCACGAGCGTCATAACACTACCAACCCAAAAGCAGTGGAATAGGGGAAAGGTTTACACAGAGGTAAAACATATCAAAAGGGTCAGATTGTATTAGAGGTACCACAGTGTTCCGTTTCAACGATTTAAAAAGTTATAGCTGGCCCCATCTGCGGTTATTAAGGCAAAACTGTCTTCCAAGGTCACAATTTGCCACAAAAAAAAAAAAAACATACCTACATAACATACATACAAAAGAGTTCTTAAATAAACAAATGCAATTTGCAAGGGCACCATTGCGCGTACAAGGATACAGAAAAACAAAAGAAAACCAGGAGATGCAAAGGTGTTCAGAATAACTAAGTTTGAGAGTTTCTTGGAAAGAGAGGACTCGAAGACATGATTGATTCAGAAGGCAGTGAGTTCATTCCTTGACACCAGCGATGGCAAAACGACGATCTCCGGCAACAACTTCTGACTTGGAACTTTGAGACGGGTGTGTCTTTGGGCCAGGAAGGTAATGAGCGCTAGGCGTAAATCCCGGGGGGATGGGGGATATAATACCCCCCAATATTTTGATGAGGGGGGTGGGTCAATACGATCATCCCCCCCAATGGTGATGCCCGTTCCTGGTTTTGACCAAAAATTAAACCAATTATTTGCCATAAATCGTTTAAAAAATGGTAAAATTTCAAAAATCCTAAAAAATTATAATTATAATTACAATTAATTTAACGATTTAGCTTCTAATAATGTGCAAAAATTTTGTAGTGATAGTATTTCAGCAAAAACACGTTTCATTCCTAAAGTTCATCAACCCCATTCCCCCAATGTCAAAAAGAATTTACGCCACTGATGAGTCAGTTGATCAGATATGTATTGGGGAGCACGATTGTGAAGACATTGTAAAGTAGAGGAGGATCTGAATATGATGCGTTGTTCATGCAAAGACAGTGAAGAGAAGAATTAGTGGCTGCGCTTCCACCCTATGCCCAACAGAAAAGATAACACGAGCAGCGGAGTTTTGAAGTCGCTGAAGACGGTTAATGTTCTTGGGGATAACTGAAGAAAAAGGGCAATTGCAGTTAGTCCCAAACTGGAGAGTTTATAAGTGCTCTTACTGCATGATGGCAAGTTGATGAACGACGGATAACGCCCTAAGTTCTTAATTTGGAGTTGCATTGGTTTTACGAAGTACATTGACGTGTGCTGTAAGAGACATGTTAGAGTCAAAGTAGCATCCGAGGTGCGGATGACAGGAGTTGAAAATAGTTTGATTTCACAGTCCCACTAATGGTGAGGTAAGTTTTGAATGTCCAGAAACTTAAGGTTGTAGTTTGATGCGGCCACAAAGAAACTTGTTTTTGATTCATTGAGTTTCAAGTAATGCAGAGAGAATGCTTTAATTTCAGCGATGTAAGTGCGATATTTTATGCAAAGCAGGGGAAAATATCGTCAGGATTGGGGGGTTGAATGCAAGTAAAGTTGAGAGTCATCGGCGTAGAGTGTTATTTAATGTTATGTTCCTGGCAATTCACCAATTGGTGCTGAGTAGCCTGTGAACAGGAGCGGCCCAAGCACTGACACTGGAGGTAGGGACGAAGTTCAGTGGTACACTGGGTGAGGATAGGAAGCCAGTAATGTTGACACATGGACCAGCCCTCCAAGTATCAAGCCAAAACCATTTGTGAAGCAGTTCCCAGTGATGGCATATTTTTGTAAGACGATTTAACAATATTTATGGTCCACAGTATCAAAAGGCTGCGTCATGTTTCAAGAGCAGAACAAAAACAGCCTCTTCGAGTCGATTTCAAAAAACATAAGTCATTGAATGTCGTAGAGCAGATTCAGTGCAGTGATGAGCACGATACGCTGATTGCAAGGG
The DNA here is from genome assembly GCA_023653785.1 of Ophioderma brevispina. NCBI lineage: Eukaryota > Metazoa > Echinodermata > Ophiuroidea > Amphilepidida > Ophiodermatidae > Ophioderma > Ophioderma brevispina. The sequence continues at coordinate 9,483 of JAMKCH010050067.1, forward strand.
ATCACAAAACGGTGGAATTAAGATGCTCAAAACAAATTGCTGGCAGGCAAGTTTTCAATAACGTTGGCGATGAAACTAAGGTGCTCACAGGTCTATAATTCTTTAAACTTTCATTGTTTAATGAAGGGTTTTGAGCAAAGGGGGTAACCCATTGGCATTATGAGCAGCATTAAGGGAAGACTCCAGTAGGCAGGATGTGTTCACAATGTCAGTTATTATTGGAGCGTGGCACTCGAGGTGCTCTTTCAAGAACCATGTGGGGTGAGCTGTCAGCGAAACACGATGCATTTGGAAAACCCTGTGAATCACTTTCGGTCACTTATTTCAACAGAAACATACGAATTGGTTGAGAGGGACCAATTGGCGTACGAGTTTCATGGAACTGGGAAGCGGGTGGTTTGTTTGGATCACTATCCAATTCTTCACGAATATTGTGATTTTTTGAAGAAAGAAAACGCCGCGGAATTGTTAACGTTCAGCAGCAGTCGCATATGCAGGGAAGGGGCGTAGCTCCTTTGTTAGTAAGGCATTACAGTCTGAAAATTATGTTTTATTATCAGCTCCAGTAGTTTTTCAGCAAAATATGATTGCTTTGCCTCAACTTTTGCTTCCTAAACACTCTTAGTTGCAACCTGAAATTCCTTACGATCAATTCAGAGGGAGTGGAATGACGCCATCTGCGTTCAGCACGGCGTCTATTGTGACGGGCAATTGTGGGACCTCTCAGGGGGGCGAACAACACTAAATCACTCACGTTTTGGGGAATGGTAGGTAGTTCCGGTAAAATGACAAAACATGTTTGAGATATTTTGCAGTCCTTTGGGGACCGTTCCTTGGAGGGTGTTATAAAAGTGAAAGAGTATAGCTTGACCATCGGTGAGATTATCACAAAAATTTGGAAATTCGATTCGGTATAGAAACTGGCCTCGACTCCGGCCTGTCGAAAGCGGCTATGAGGCGTAAACGTCGGCTCAAATAGTGGTGACGTGTTCATCTGCCCTTTTTTAAAATCTTATATAGAATGATATCAAAAATGAAACTTATTCGA
>JAMKCH010050068.1:0-11000 GCA_023653785.1 Ophioderma brevispina
TATGTTTGCCACAGGTTATGTATTCGAGGCTAAACTTATGTATACAAAAAAGCTTCACATTCAAGCAGGTGGATTATGTTACTATTTCCACTTCTCCCTTCAGCCAATGGAGTACTTGGAGCACAACTGTTTGTTGTATCAATTGTTTTCTTTTATTCTTACAATTTAAGCAGTGGCAACACCACATTTGACAACTGATATAAGTAGGTATACAAGGGCGATTATTGCTGTTAAAAATTTTAAAAAATCATGTGAATGTCTGATAGTTATTGTTGTGCCTTCCTCTCTATAATTGTTAAATCTTCATAGAGATCTGTATAAAACCAGATCTTTAAGAAAAAGCCCTGTGTCCCTACAATTTCATAAAAATTTATAAGACGCAAGTAGAATAAGCAATTCTATCTCAGTTGTCAAAACTGTGCTGCCATTTATAACATTTGTCTTTTGTGGTTTTGTTTAAAAAGAGCCGTTCAAACATCTGTGGAGTTAAATGGACTACAACATGCACAGTTAAAGGTGCATTTTCTTGATTTCCAACCCTTCTGTTTATTATTCATTGTTTCACTAGATTATCCTTATAAGGCTTCTTCACAAAATTTGAGTAGATTAACGATCTTGCGGTTTTTGTGTTATGGGCATTTGCTTGTTTCCCCACGGGTCCCCCATAGGACCCATGCTGTAATTTCTTTCCTGTCTGTTTCTGGCAGAAAATACAAAATAATAGCGAATTTCTTGCAGACACTCCCGAATTTGCACGTAAACGATTAGGTCATGTGGGATTCTTGAGGATAACGGTTCAGATGATATAAAAAAATTCTCAACTTTTTAAAGTTAAAGCCACTATCAGCGATTTTTTCAAAATGGTAAACAACAGCGCCCCCTATTTTTCATCACAGTGCATTTTTTTTGCACTGTTGTGGTTGGAAATTGTTTGTATAGGTAAAGACTCCTGTAAGTGGCTAAGCGTACACGCTGTATTTGTTCAAGAAATGATGATTTTTTATGCGTTGTTTACTAATAAATGTCGGGATCTTGACTTTTTTTTAGGCGCAGAAACTTTGTAATGGCATCTTCAGGACCCGCCGTTTAAAATGGTTTCAATGTCCTGTTTTTGCACAATGGACCAATTAATAGTAAGGTGTTTTTATATTACCTAACCCTAGCAATTTAGAGACAAATGGCATTGATTTTGGAAAAAAATGCTGATAGTGGCTTTAAGAGTTGGGGAACCAGGTGTGGATCACAATACCTCCTTTAAGAACTTGGTTGACCTACTCCGGTCCATTCACTCACCTTGACACCTCAGTTATCGTCATCATTGGCAGAGAACACCACCTTTAATTTACTTCTATATATCGCCTGCCACCATGAGCTCCCCACCTTTGGCCTATGGCAGGTATTGACTTCCTGCATTGACCTTGTTGAGGATTGCAGAGTTTCACACAGGAACACTTTTTCTTGGGTGTGTCGGGGGAGATGCACAGCGGCTAGGCTGATGTTCTACATGATTTTTGCCCCTTTCAAAAAAGTGAAAAAAGAAAAAATATGGCATCCATTGCTTTAAGCCCTTTTCATCACAGCCCTGAAACAAACAGTCACTGGGATTCAACCATCTTACACGTGGTTCATTAGGAATTAACCCAGCAAAGATGTTCCATATGTCCCCCTCCTTATGAATTCTGCAACCTTATCCGGTGGTTTATTCCATCAAGGCTGGCAGGAATTTGTTAGGGGAGGGGGGCTATATGGAACTCTTTCTGAATTAACAGACGATGACCACCCACATCCACTATCCATTTCACAAGTGCAACTTTAGCCACCCCAGAAAGCACCCCAAAACATGATTTTAAAAATACAGCACGTCACTGAAAGCAGTGGATGAAGGGTAAAGAGGTCAACAGGTCATACAAGGTCACCGAAGATTGTCGTACAATATACACCAAGGATCAATGTATCCAAGTGTCAATGAAAAAGTCGGTCGAGAATATTTAGATAACCAAGCAATTCATAATTCTGACCATTTTTGGGGCCATGATCTATAATGACCTCTAGAATGACCTTTGAACCCAATTGTGAGAGGGGTAAATGTGGGGCACACGGACCAAGGACCATTACATGCACAAGTGCCATGAAATGTGTGCACATATGGGGAAACAGTGGGCAAATTAATTATGTTCAGTATGTAACATTAAGGGTCAACATTTTTTACCACGACCGGCCGCTGGTTCGCGGACAGACAAAAATACTCTGATAGGTTGGGTTTTGCAGGCTCTGTCGGTTATGTTCAGATGAACAGTTTCACAGGGGTTAAATCTCTTTTAAACAATGACATGTTAGGCAAGATCACTAATTTTACAGGCAACACATAAAATACATCGTGGTCTTCGTACCGCTAGTGTCGGCCTTGCCATCGCGGTTTGTGAATGATAGGCCTATATCATCCTTTTTGACCTTGAGATAGTGACCTTTTGAAACTCAAAAACAAATGAGGGTTTACATGTTGTAAGATCCATAAACCAAGTTTGGTTCCAATTGAAACTTCAACTTTAAAATTACATTTTCGCCTATCTTACAACTTGATCTCATGAACCTTTGACCTTGGTATATGACCTTTGACATTGGTATGTGAACTTTGACTGGGTATGTGCCCTTGACATGAAGTGAGGGATTCCATGTTGTGTCTAAAAACCAAGTTGATTCTTAATTGAACTTCAACTTTTCAATTTTGAAAGTCAATTTTATTTTACATTTCAGACTATTTACAACTTGCCCTCACATGACCTTGACTTTGGAATGTGATCTTTTACCTCATCAAACCAAAAGAGGATCCCAGTTGCACTATGAGCTCAAGTTGGTTGAAATCCACTAAGTATGTGGATATTACAGGCAAATGTTAACCCTTCTTTTAAACATCAAAACAGACATCAACGTGGGACAAAGTTGAATCCGCCTCTGTGTCTTCTGCCTTAGGGCAGGTGCCACAAAAAGAAAAAAGACGTCTTCCTTTATATCAAAGAGTATTACATTTAATACCCATGTTATTTAGTTTGCCAAAAGTATGCTATATATGCAACAGCCCAACTGGAAAAACAGTGAAATGCGCGGACATGGAACACTTCTGGCCTGATGTCACAGGACAGTCCAGGTCCCATACAGCTCAGTTTACAACACGTTTCCTAGAGAAGCAGAACATTGAACTGTTACCAAGGTTGCTCTTGCTACCGGGACCTCTATCCAATGAGTATATCAACACATTTTACATTAGGACAAAAATGCAAGTTTAGTTCATAGATCACAGTCTTGAAACTTTTACCGTACAGTTGGCAGTGTGTCACAGCAAAAATGGACCCAAAAATGACAAACACAGCAAAATCTAATTTTTAATTCTCTAAATGCACTATCAGTGATTTGCAAAACCCCAAAATAAAACAAACCCCTCATCAAAAGAAGCAAGATAGAGTTTGCTGTCTGTACAAGTAAAGGGTATCATCACAAACAATACAAGTGAGTAAAGACCAAAAGCAACCTAAAATATAAAGAGAGGCAAAAATCAGGTATTTCGTCATTACGAGTCCGTACGGACACTTGAATGAGGATTATTTTTCAATATTAATGCTCTTTCTTCTTTCTTGTCTGTTTTTCAGTGGTTAGGACAATAATTTATGACATTCTAAACTGAACACACACAGAAAACTTAGTAATTTGTTCACCAGGTTGTATCTTAAAATCCTGCCCATCAAAATGAACCAAAATGCAAAGGATACTGCAATATTCACTTTAAAAACATGTTATTTGACAAAGCAAGTTGCCCAACTGGACAAAAAGTGGAAATGCGTTGACATGGAACACTTTCTGGACCTGATGTCAACAGTGAACAATGCCAGGTCCCCATAACAGCTTAAGCTTACAACACGGTTTGCTTTAGAGAAGCAGAACAATTGAACTGTTACCAAGGGGGATCTTGCTCTCCGGACCTTAATCCAATTGAGTAACTATGGGATGAGCTTGAAAGACATGTTTGCGTCAAGCAGCTTCTGCCTGTTAATGTGCAGCCCTACAGGAGCAGTGGACACAATCTCCCCAAGGACAGCATTCAGGAAACCTGGTGGAATCGAATGCGTAGCAAATGCACTGAATGCTTCCAAGCACATGATGGACACACAGTCACACTATGATGTTAAGTGAGTCACATTCTTTCATTTGCTTTGAATTATTACCTGGCTGTGACTGTCCAGGCCATTTCAGTTTGCAAATTTGGTCATTGTGAGGGGCAGGATTTAAGATAGACCTGGAAAAATTTATAGTTTATTTGTGTTCAGTTTACAACTTATCCGTCACTTTTAAGGGTATCCTCCAAATTTCAAATTTTTACTCATGTGGACAAATGCTGATTAGTGTCTTAAAGGTGCTTGCGGTTCCGATTATGTCTATTGTGTTCTCTACTGATATGATATGCATGGGGCACTTGCACACATACCCACCCCATCAAGTACCGTGGGAAACAAACTTGCGGTGTTGATGGGTAGAAGCAAATAATAATGCACATTGCAAGCCAAGTCAAACTTGTGCTAAAGATGGTTAACCACTAATTCGTCGGTTTTTTTGGTTTAGATCTGGAATTTGAACTGGATTTGAGGGCTTCAAAATTTCAGGACGACAATGAGAGAAAAATACGGCACTTTCATCTAAATCAAAATCGATACTACTTCCTGGTAAATCAGTGAGTCCCAAAGAAAGATCGGAACACGCACCTTTAAGCTATTCTTACAATGGCCATCAACTCTAACCACAATACACACAGGACTTACCTGGTTTTTGCTCCCCATTACATAGAGTTTATTCTTCGGTCAGATGTCCAAGAAGCCCTATCAACGAGAGCCAACGGAGAAGGTCTAATCAAACATAGAAAAGTACTTTTAATTAGTGAAGCAATGATCAAGGACTTGAATACTACAATTTACTACACACTAAGCCTGTGACTGGGTCAAGGTTTAATAAAGCAAAGGACCCGGCAGGATAAGCAGAGAGAGCGCCCTCAATAGTTGTAACTAGGCTGATGAATTGTCATTTTGTGATATCGCGTCTTACATAAGACTCAGTTTTCATGAGGTATTAATGCTTTCCATATAAAATGCCATTACGAGCTAAAAACATGAAAAAGTCATCCAATTGGAAGGGGGGTTTGAGTTCGAAGAGCAAACCCACAACTAAAATAATTCATACTACTTCATGATATTATGCAAAACAGTCTTTCATTGATGTCAGAGTTACTATAACAGAAGTGGTCATTGGCTATGGTTCAGAGATCAGGGAAAATCTGTTGGGACTATTACACAATACTAATCGTGTTGCAAAGTTTTGTTCATGAGATGAAGAACAATACAAGTGAGTTATACACAAGGGCTTTGAGTTTGAAGGTTGGTGGTTTGAGGAAGACCGGGCCGACCAAAGAGGACATGGAGGAAGCAAGTGGAGGAGGAGAGTAGGAGGGTTGGTTGAGGATGGGGGATGCAGAATCGGGCGAAGGTATGGAGGGAGTAAGGGCGTTGCTACGAATGTGAGGTGAATCCGGGCCACCCCCACGGGTTTGCGGGACCCAAAACTGGATTTAAAACGTTGGTTTTTACTACTACTACTACTCTGAGTATACAGTTGTACTTTGTTCTGGTAGAGTAAGCAAAAGCTATTATGCTTTGGAATATATTGCGGACGTTCAAACATGAATGATTGAATGCTTATGCTCTTCTGGTTCTATTTTATACACCCTCGATGCAGAATTGTTTAAAATGAACCATTCCCCCCCCCAGAACGGGAAAGCCACTTACAAGGTAGATAGATATTATCAATACACCTCAGCATAATAAGTCCTTTCCCATTCTTGGGGGGACGGGGTGTATATAATAAACAAGGCGTTCTCGAACCACAAGCTGCTACGCCTGGTTGCGGCGATCACCCTGCTTTATGATGAAGTTTGGCAAATGATGAGTGAAAGAGAAGACAAATGCACTGGAAGAGAAGGCGTTATAAAATGACCAAGTTTGAAATCGGGCAATAGTGGTCAGCCAGCAGAGCATTTAAAAAAAGTGTAAACCAAATTGTATGGTATGAAAAATACATCGCGGTCGGTGGACTGCTAGTGCACTGCCGTTTTTGCGGTTTTGTGAAATGGGGTCAAAGATACAGTTAGGGCACAAGGTCACATCGGGGTCACAAAGGGTCAATGAGGTCACCAGGGTCAACTGAGAGGTCACCAATGTCATTATGGGGTACTGAAATTAATGGGGCACCGAGGTCAGATAGGGTCACTGAGGTCACAGGGGGCCACTGAAGTCAAAAAGGTCAAATGGGGTAACATATGAGGTCACCATGCGTCACAGAGGTCCCAAAGTAATGACGTCACCAAGGTCACCACAAGGTCACATGAGGTCACCCCTCCCATCGCCGCCGCACACACCTCGGCCGACGCCACCATACCCGACCCCACCCAGGCCGCACACTACCCGACCCTCACCGATTTGCACCACCGGCCACTAACACTCCCCCCCGCACCCCTCCCCAACACCCCACCCCTGCCTCCTCCCCCAAGCCCCCCAACTGCTTCTCCTCCCCAAAACCACCCTGCCCTCCCCAACACGCCCACCCTTCCACCCTCCACATGATTCACACACAAGATGGTATAGTTTTTCACGAGCACAAGGAATTGTGCATATCCGATTTATGTATGTACCGTTTTAGCAAAAGACAGCATTATGCATATTTAATTTAGCTCATTTTCAATACCTAAGCCGCATGTATCAGGAATTCAAATGGCAAAGAAGTGCCACCTAATGGTTTCTGTGCAGCGCTCAGGTGAAGGAAATTTTGCATATACGTTTCAAAAATATAGCGATTTACGCTGATTTGTGCTCTTAATTAAGTCTTTCATATATAATTTGCCCGAAAAATATGCCAACATTCTAATCAGGTCGAGAAATCTTTAACACGCTCCTTCCACCAACGTTACATCAATTTTATAAGCATACGGAACTCAAGATAACATGCACACAAAGCCTTGCGGGAAAAGGGTTATCATTTTGACCAGGCCAAAATAAAGCTAATTAATATTCATTGAATTGCAAATAATGCAGCCCAAAAGTTACACATAATTATTTTGGCAAACTCACTCATCACGCTTACAAAAGTGTGATATAAAATTGGATCGATTAAGCCCAAATTAATTGGTCGAGATTGAGTTGCAAAAATACTTTGGGCGAGACCCAGTCGAGCCCAATATTTGTAAAAACCTTCATAGCACGAGACAATAATATTGAGCGTAAATGTTCCAATTTTTATCATTATTAGGTTTTGGATCAGATATTTTCCCACACTTGGGACTCCCAAAACCATGATAATGATTAATGAAGTAAAGTAAATGGGGATAGCGTTTAGCCAGCAACAAAGGCATTTCAAAATAAGGTTTTAACCGAAAGTCGAAAAAGCAAATAAGCTAATTAATTAATTCATGAATATGCAATATGCAGCCAAAAGCTACACATATATTGCGGCACCCCACTCACGCTATCATCCTATCAAGTTTGAAGTATCAGGGGTAGCGTTTAGCCTGCAGAGCATTTTAAAAAGGTAAACCGAGTCATACGGACGGACACACCAAAACATTCCGGACATACAAAAATTGGATTAGTATGTGTCCCCATGAACATTCGTTCAGGGCGACGACACCAAAAATTTGATTCCCATTGAAAGGCCTACACTTAAAAAATTCTCTAAAAGTGCTATTTCTTCAAATATGAACATTTTGATGTTTTTTTTTAATGTTAACTGTTTTTTTGTTTTTAAAGTTATATGATTTGTGAAAATGGGGGGTACCAGCATAAAGCAAGGTCTAAAAAACTGAGGGTGCTTTCTCTCATCGCTATCCTGCCAGGTCACTTCCCAATGTTAAGCTTGCTTGTATTGCTGTATCTATTTTCATTCCAGTATTCTCCATCACCCCAGTGAGTTGTCTATGGCCTTGTCTTTTACAAACAAATTTTATGGGTCGGGCTGGTGCATGACCTCTCAGATTTGCTTTAATGTGGAATAGAGTTGTGGGGGCTTGATGTAAATATGTGCCAAACCAAAATATATATTCCATTCTATTTGATTTTATGTCACCCCCCCCCCCCAGTTCAAATACAATAGTACATTTTTTGAAGCGCGACATCAATTTTCAAAATGTTGAGATTTTTAGCACGGTTTTGCATTGGTAACTGGCTGTAAACACCTGACGAATGGTAAGCTCGAAAATGTCTATGTGTCACAAACAAAGGATTTTGTAATTGAATAACATTAATAATCGGAAGAGAGAAAGGAAAGAAAGCCTGGTCCCAATCTAATTGCAAAATCCCCTTCTTTTATGACGCATTCACACTTTCAGGATTTTCTGTTCACAGGTTAGTTACAAGACCATTACCTAGAAGACAGTGAGAGACCGATACCACGTCGCATGCACCGGAAGCCAGGGTCGGACGCTATCGCCTTGGGCTATTTAGAATTTGGGGTCGATGCCTATTCCCAAACATTGCATGAGAGCCGATATTCCGACCAAGACGTGGAGGTGACGAATTAGCAATGTAAAAAAGTCAGTACATATCCAAGGATTCTTTTTTGCATGAATTTGCTTTATTTTTGGGAATTCCACTGGTTTAGTCTCAGGTTGGAAATTACAAAACCCATGCCACTCATTGCCAGGCCACAGACCCAATGGCAATCACAATGTTTACTTTCATTCAGTTTCACTTCACAAAAAATGGAATTCATTCATTACCAATTATCAATGTACTATGAATATAAATGTACAGAAAAACACCGTACTAACCTAATGTCAGACAGCAAACACACAATTTCATCAGGGTTATGCTATAAATGCTGAAAGATAGTCAGATATTCCGGGAAAATTCCTCGATCTCTAGGCAATCGATACACAAAACAGCTGTCAACCTGTTTGTCGGTTCACCCGCCCGCCTGCAGAGGCTGTGGTCAAGTAATGAACTTTGTGATACCAATTGGTATTCTTCTGTCATTTTTCTCCCCTAGAAACACCACCGTAAGGGAAAAAATAGCCCTCTGAAGCCAACGGAATCTAAATCACATATGACTCAGGAAAAGAAAAAAGGTCAAATATCTTAAGTCGGCCATCATTCATGGAAATTAGTCGCTGGTAAGTAGAGTCGAGCCGTTTATATGGGCGCCCAATAGGGACTTACCCGTGAGAATGCGAAATTGTTATTGCGAATATCGAAGAAGGGCAGATAGGGAAGGACTCCATCAACCTCTCGACCATTACCAACACAACGTAGGATTCTCACATGTGATAAAAATTGGGGCGCTCTTGAAAAAAAAGCGCTGTTATTGCTTCAAATTTCTTGTGCCTTTTATCGTGTACATTGTTATATGGTTTTAGTGGTCACACATCTCCCCCTTGAAATTTACAGTAATCTTATTTTTGCCCAACATGTAACATTTGGCCAACAGGCATTACAGAAATGGAAATGGATGTACTTCACTTCTAACATAATAAGTTTGTTTTCTAATTCCCTGGTTGAAAGGGACTAGCATAAGGCCAAAAAAAAATATTGTTTGATTGTCCTCATCCGACCGACCCTAATTTTGAAAATCAGGAAAAAGTTTTTTTTCCCTTTTACTGTGCAAAAGAATACCGACCCTAATTTTGAAAAAATTCCCAAAAATTTTTTTTCTTTTTCAATTTTAACTTCCTGAAACGTAAAAAAGATGATGTTTAAACAGTTTCTTAGCATGTTAGTTGGGTTTCATAATGTACAAAGATGCATTTTTTAGTCTGAATCAACTTGATTTTTAGTGTTTGATTAACTTTATGAATACAAACAAACATGTTTCAATATAGTTTGCTATTGACATTTAAAAAAAAAAAGTTTTTCCGACCGACCGACCCAACTCTAAAAAGTCGTCTATGGACAATCAAACAATTTTTTTTTTGGCCTAAGCTGACAATAGCACCCATCTCAAGTTCTCACAAATACCTGGGAGTATGTGGAACTTATGTACGGTACTTGTTCAAGAAATTAAGAAATATTGAAGCATCATCCAAAAGATCCATGTGGCAATTTTTTTTCATGAAATTCACTTCAAATATTGGGAAAAATGAATCAAGCTATAAATGGTACCTTAATTTGAAATAACTGAACATTTGGGTCAAAATAAGTTCTCCAAAACTTAACAATTTGCTTCAAATGTTTAAGGTATAAGGTATTCAGCTACTTTCACTACGTAACATAGTGTCCCCAGGTGTGACATTTGTTACATCGTGACACATTTCTTCCTATTTACACCATTTTTGGTACACTATTCCTCTATGAATGTTATGCCAGATTTGCATTGTGTGCATGACTTAAATTAAAGCTTGATTTATATCACAAGTGTTATATTTTTGAAAAGAGGACCTCTAATAGGTGTGGTGTCCCCATGGTGTCCCCGTTACCTCGTGACATAAATTTGTCAAATTTTCCAGACAAAACAATGCCTAATTATTTTGAAGCTCTCCAAATTTCTTTCAAACCACAGAATGAAAGTTATGAATAATAGTGTAATCAAATAGGATCACTCTTTGATACAAATCTGAAAATTCCATAAAATGTCACACTTTGAGTCCCAGTTTTGTGAAATTTGTGTATAAAAACAAATGTTGGCATCCTTAAGCAAGTGACCCTATTAAACATAAGCAAAGTATTTGCATCAAGAAAGCATACAACAGGGGTTCTCAATAGGCAGCCAGCGGGACAAATCCGGACTGCCAACCATTGATTTTTGGCTCTAAAATATAAAAGGAACCATAAGAATTTCAGGTGTATTTTGCCCTCAAGTAAGGAACTTTCATACGTGTTCAGCATTCTCTGGCCCTTCAGCTAATATAATTGAGAACCACTGGCAAACAATTTGGGGAAGACTGGGGTGTTTTTGATTAATACTGTGAAAATGAACTC